>VUYV01000028.1:2310239-2538320 GCA_008711295.1 Anarhynchus alexandrinus
AAAAAAAAAAAAGGTAAAATAACATTTCAGTTGCAAAGGCAATCAATGAAATGTAGTGAAGCAATGACAGATTAAAGCACAGGCAAAATTATATGTGATTTTTTCTTTTCTCTCACAGCTATTGGAGTTCAGCTCCAGGTTGTGCCGGGCAGGGTTCACCAGTGGCTGCAAATTCTTCAGTCCCTGTGTTTATAGCTGGCCTCCATCCCACTCTGCTCTCGTCTACCTTTGCTGCTACCCTGCACCTCTCTTTCATCTCCTGTTCATGGTTTTCTCCTTCTGTCCAACATCTTCATTACTCAGTTCTTCCTCTCGTCTCTTCTGCTGCCTTATACCTCCTGTTTATGATTTCAATCTCTTCCCAGCTTTTCTGTATCCTTTCCCTGTTCTGTTCTGTTCTTGCAAGCTTCCTCGTCACTGTCCTGTTTCTCTTGTGTATGACCTGGGCACCACTGAAGGGGGATTTCTGCTCTCAAGTCTGTGTTCACCCTAGCATAAAGTCACACACAACACCAGACAGGAACTTTTCCTGCACTCAGAAGGGCACAGGGCTCAACTTCTGGTGTCTTTCTACACTCTTGTCAGAGAAAGAAGGTGAAGTAAAGGGTGTGAGGGCAGGACCACAGCTCAAAATTGCTTTAAGTCCTGCAGAGGATCTGTGAGACTCTGCCACAGAGCTCACATCTCCCTTGTGAAAGAAAAAGAAGATGCTGAAAAGAAAGTCCTGCTCTGTTCCTGCACACCCAGGTAGGAACATTTCACTGCAGACAGACTCTCTGAACTCTTAACAAGTTTTGATTGTATCTGTGCATGGAGAAAGTTTTCAAAGATTCTAACCAAATGTGGGAGAAATTTCCTGGGAGCTCTAAGATGCATATCACTGCCATATGCAAGACAGAGAGCAAAGGAAGAAAAAGAGAAGCAGCCCTGCTGAATTGCAAGCGTCATCTTCAAAGGACCTCCCTATGAAACTGTTGTTAGGGCATATTTCAAATGGGAAAGCCAAGGATATTTTTCCTTCTTGTTCTCTGAAGTAGCCGGGCTGTTTCTTGCACTGTTTTCCAAAAATATTCACCTTCTCTCCCTGATTTCCTGGGGTTAGCTGACATTTAGAAAAGGGTGGTTGGATGTCTGACTACCACTGCACCTCCATGAGCTTTATAAAGTAGAGTCTGGCCAGTCAGCACTGTTCTTCAATGACTATAGATGAAACACTACATGATTAAAAATACCTTCTGAACTACAGTGCCTGAAGGCAAAGTAATCAGTTTTGTCCAAAGTGACACCAGAGAATTTCCTGACTGCACTTCACCCATCAAAAAGACCTGAGGAGCATCCCATGGTAGAGACTCTAAGATCACTGCGAAGCAAGATTGTTTGACCCTTAATCAAGAAAGTCTGGAAACTCATCCTACTCTCATCTTGGTGACTAATCGTTATGTGATCTGACGCATTTTCTCACTACTGAATGATGAGGTTGACTTCATGCAACCATGTTTAGAGTAAAAGGAGGCTGTTCAATTGCACAATGCACTGAACAGGAAGAATTGAATTTTCATCTCTTTTAATAGTGTGCAAAGTATTAAGAAAGGTTTAAATGAACAGCTATCACTCTGGAAGGGGAATAGGGAATACCACTCCACTGCTCCCCTACCCCCATGCACACACGTTATTCCCACAGAATGATCACTTCTCCAGCTGGTAGGAGGAGGAGTATTTTCAGTCATGGGAGGATATAGAAAGTTAAATGTTCTTAAGGCAGAATACAAGATAAACTGACTTGTAAGCAGCTTCTATTCCAAAACTGACTATGTCCTCCCATTTGTCAGTGCAGAAGCCTCAGTACTAATCACATTGCTGTGATGCTGCTGGAAGAGTATGGAGAAGATTGAAGACAGGAATGATGGTGTCATTTGCATTCACATCCCTCCCAGGAAAACTGCCTTTCAAAATGGGGCTATTAATGTTCATAAAGACATTTGAGAGGAAGCAAACATGAGAAAAATTATTTGAGCTCAATAAATATTTTTAGTCTATGGTTAGATCTGTCTGTGTTAGTAAATAAAGTAGTGTAGTTTCATGAGGGCATTTTTGTGATCTGAATTTAACTTTCATCTGAGCAAGTGCAGTTAGAACCAGTTACAAAAATGTTGGCTATGCAAAAAAAATAATCAACTCTCTACAGAAAATGTGAGGATTGTAGCAGCATGGCAAGACGGTGTTCCAAAGCTATTACAGCAAAATGCTTACAAATGCCTTGGGGGTCATATGAAATGTCTTAATTAGGTAAATTCAAGAGGTCTTACTTTGATTTTGAAACTTCACTTTTTTATCAAAGTAATTTTTAAATGCAATTTTGAAATGTTTTCTTCCAGATATTTAAATATTTCATAAGTATCTATCTGGGTTTTTTTAAATAGCATTTGTAATTAACTTTGTCAGAACTGCATTTTGGTAAATATTTAATCACCTCCTAATAAAATTAATAAGAATTTTTTATTCTCTCCCACTAGGGCTACATTAGCTTTAAGAAATAATGTAATTATGAGGCATTTTAAGTAAAATGTGAAGTAAGTGTAGATTATAGTTATAACTTCATTTGTGCTACAGGCTCACGGACATACATCTAGCGTGGAGAGCTATGTATGAGCATCTTTGTACCATCAACAGAAAGCTATCTAGGAAAATTGGTTTGGCCTCTAAAATTGTTGTATTTACACTAAATAGGACACACACCCAACCCAAAAACTGTTATGTAAATTTGATGAGCTTTGCCTGATTTTCAGCCATAGGCAATTAAACCTATCCTGATCATTATCAGCATTTCCAGGGCTCAGTTGTATCCTGAAGCTTTGGAAACATGATACTAGGAGACAGGACCACACTCAGAAATGGTTCTTGTCAGGTAGACTCCCGTCAAGTGATCTATCTTGAGTCCTCAGCTGGTCCCTCCAAAGGTGAGATCCCTCTTACTCTGGATCTGTATGGGACAGCATGTCCCCGAGGCTGGCTTACGGGTACCAGGAGTGTCGGCATCACCAGCAGTATGGACTGGGACCTGTCTCATATCTCATCAGCTTGTTACTGTGCTCATGGGGCTTGTGACCGTTCCCTTGAAGCCAGACAACTACACTTTCTATATATTTTCTTTCTGCCAAAACTGAGATCAGCATTCTCATTTTGCCCTTTAAAAAAGGGGGGACTATTTACCAAGAAATTAATGAAGACCAGTGCCTGTGCTGGCCACAGTCATGCTTTATAAAAGCATAGCTGCTTTGCATAACAGCATTTGCAACAGGCATCCATGATCTCTTAGCATCATCCCCTCTGATCATAGAGGTGTGGTAAACACAAAAGGTTTTAAAGAGGGATTAGCCGGAGGTGGTGAAGGACACACAAACAAGTTTGAAAATTTGGGTTTTTGTTCTGGTAGACTCGTGGTTTAGCCCCAGCCAGCAGCTAGGACTACACAGCCGCTCGCTCACCCCTCCTCCCCCCCAAGAACGGTAGGGAGAAGAGGGAGAAAGGGAGGGGAAAGGAAAAACACCTTATGGGTTGAGATAAAGACAGTTTAATAGAACTATATTAGAAAAGGAAAATAACAATAATAATAACAATAATAATAATAATGATGCAAGACACTCGCCACCCTGTGAGTCGACACTGTCCCAAGCAGTGATTGCGAGTAGCGCCCCCCACCCCAGCTAACCCCATTTGTATACTGAACATGACATCTATGGTATGGAATATTCCGTAGGCCGTTCCACTGTTCTGTCTAGGGTTCTTCTCAGCTTCTATGGGAAGCTGAAAAAAGTCCTTGAAAACTATAAACATCACCTGGCAACAACTAAAACAGTATGTATTATTGACATTCCTTTCATACCAAATCTGAAACACAACAACAACTAGAAAGAAAATTAACTGTCCCAGCTGAAACCAGTACAGGTAGTTATTATAAAGAGATGAAATCCAAGCTAGAGAGGGGATGATCTTTGTGAAATGTTGGAAAACAGAAAGTAACATGGTTTTGAATTCTTCCATTTTAACAGCATTTTCCTCTTCATTTGTTTTATACTTCTCATGACTACCAGACCCGCCTGGAGCTGAGTCATTTTAATGAGGTTTTGAATGATTGTTTTCTACTGTTCTAATATCTCCACTCAGGTCACTAAATTAGAGCAGCACATTCTCATAGATGTAAGTGGAAGGAAAAGATTAAAAAAAAGGGAAATGGGTAAGTAAGGAGAATTGCTGCTATATCACAAACACAAAAAACATGACAACATTGCTTAATGTCAGGTGTGAAAAAGTTCACACATATATTTAAGAGCTAATGAGAAAACTGAATCTTCAGAGGAGCATGGCATATTTCTGAACTGTATTTCTTACGAACACTGAGTAGGATGGATTAGTTGGTTCAGGGCAAAAACGTGAATATGCATGGTAAATGGGCGGTTGAGTGCTGTTCTCAGCAGTAAGCAGGGAGCAAGGTATGGTGCCTCCTGGCACAGTTTGTTCAGGCAGCCGTGAGTTATTCCTTTAGCAAAGCCACTGTGTCTTATTCTGCAGCCCACAAGATCTCCTGACCAGTGCATCAGTGAAGGCAAAGCTGGCTCTGTGTGTTCCCTGTTCTGTCTTCCTAGGGGAGATATTCTCAGTGGAGCATCTTGTTGTATTCCCTAAACAGCAATGTGCATTTGGGGATTATCCACCCCAGAACTGCACAAGGAGAGGACTTGCTGACTCCCTGCATTTGCACATCCCCAAGCATATCTACATGAGACAAATGAAACAAGTAATAACCAGGACACGTGTGCTTGCTTATGCTGCAGTGGGCAGTATCTCATTCCTTATAGGAAGGCACTGTCCCTCACTTTCTATGGTGAGCACCGTGCAAAGCCTTTTGTGGTAGAGAAAGAAGAATTACCTTCCAGCCCATCTTGCAACCAGCTTGTGCCCCATGTCTGAGACTGGACTGACTGTCCTACTCTTAGAAGTAGATACATTTTTATGCATTTTTAAATTCTGCAGTCTTCTAAAACCTTTGCCTCTAGTGTGATTTTTCGGTCTGTGCTGTGAAATCTCCTAAGATCCAGATGTGATATGCTGTGTGGTCATAACAGTGTAATAAATAGTTAAATGCCTTTTTAGAAAATGGAGATGGTTTGATAGCTCTTTACCATGAAGAGTAATTTTGCTCCGAACCAGATGATTCTCTCAATATTATCCAAAGCCAGATTTGTCTAATACAAACTAGTCATTTAAATGAACTGACTCTTGAAACTTTGTAATTATTCTGAAAACAAAATTTCTGTAGAGACCAGGGCTTGTTTTCTAGTTTTGGAGGAAAATTTTTCTGATGCAGTCCCATATAAATAAATCATACGTATGTCTGTGTCTAAAAACTGATGCTTACCAGAAATACCTCTAGAAACCCAGGCTGATGGCAGTATAAAGAATAGATGAAATGGTTCAGATTCCATTTAAATCAGGGACGGGAAATATGCTTCTTAACCACAAATACATATGGAGCTGCCTGCCTTGGTGTATTTTAGTTAAATATATTTTGTTTTGATTTAGAACAATACCATTTAGTTGGCATTTAGATTTATGATAAAGAAGTATTATAGTGCATTACATTTATTTTACTCCATGTCTACTTTCTTATTAAGCACCTCTCTACATGAGTAGAATTAGAACCAATCCACTGATTTTGTTTTATTTGTTTTGTTTTGTTTTGTTTGATGCTTTGCTTGCTCACATAGAGTGCCCAGAAAGCAGAGCAAGAGTGAGTAATTGCTGGACTCCCCCATCCAGGGCTGAGACCTACTACTGTGCACATTTCTCAGTCTGAAACACTAATCCTCTTGGGCTTTTGTGATTCGCAGGCAGTAGCCCTGCCACATAAATCTCCCACTGTGTCCACTCCCTATCAACTGGTAAGGGCAGTGCTCAGCTTTTCATAAAAGGACCTCAATTTTTCGTTCAGTGCAGTGCAGAGTAGATTGAAATACAGATGTAAAACACATCCTCTGGTGCTTTAACAGTTAATGCAGCAGTGTGCTGTGGTTTGGATTTGCTGGTCCTCCAAATAAGTTTACTGACCCCTAAGATAATCGTGTTTTTGTTCTTTTGGGAAGAATATTGATTTAGTTATGTGTAGATTTCTGGTGCCCCTCACTGGACTTCAGTACAAGACTACTAACAGGCACTGAGATGCACCTTAAACTTTGACTTTTCCAGGGCAAGGAAGTAAAACTTGCCAAGTGCCATCCCATTACCTGTGGTACACACTTTTGTGAGAGTCCCACATGCCCTGTGTTCAACTGCAGATGTGTGTTTTTAAGGAATAAACACTTGCACTCAAAATATAATGTGAAAAATATTGGATGAGGAATTTTGGTAAAATATAAGTGACAGTTATTACATACAGTAGCTACAATCTGCAAAAAATATTTGCCTAATACTATTCTTCCCTCTGCAGAAGACTCTGTTTTAAGGTATTGTTGCGGTTTAACCCCAACTGGCAACTAAGCACCACGCAGCCACACACTTGCCTTCCCCTGGTGGGATGGGGGAGAGAATTGGAAGAGTAAAAGTGAGAAAACTCATGGATTGAGATAAAGACAGTTTAACAGGTAGAGCAAAAGCCATCCATGCAAGCAAAGCAAAACAAGGAATTCATTCACCACTTCCCATGGGCAGGCAGGTGTTCAGCCATCTCCAGGAAAGCGGGGCTACATTATGCATAATGGTGTCTTGGGAAGACAAACACTGTCACTCTGAATGTCCCCCTCCTTCCTTCTTCTCCCCCCAGCTTTATATACTGAGCATGATGTCATATATTATGGAATATTCCTTTGGTCAGTTGGGGTCAGCTGCCACCGCTGTGTCCCCTCCTAGCTTCTTGGGTGCCCTCCACCTCCTTGTTGGCAGGCCAGTATGAGAAGATGAAAAGTCCTTGACTGCTTAGCAACAACTAAAATATTAGTGTATTATCAATGTTATTCTCATCCTAAATCCAAAATACAGCACTATACCAGCTGCTAGTAAGAAAATTAACTCTATCACAACCGAAACCAGGACAGGTATCTATAACAAAAAGTGTTGTCGTGTTGCAATCCAGGTATCTACAAAGCTTTAAAATGTCCCCTGCTGAGGCTACAAGTTTTACTTTATTCTTGTTAGAGTATGACAGGTTGGAACATGGTTGGTCAGCTGCCAGGGGTGGTTTACAGATCAGGTTAAACCTGCCTGTGGTCCCATGGTAGGCTCAGATTACAGCAGGTTTGCAGAGAAACTCCTTTCTTCTGCTCAGGTGAAAAAAAATACCACTTTTAAACTGTTTATTTTTCCAGTTTCAAGAGAACAAAGGTTTCCTAATTTGTATTGCAGCAGGAGGAATCTCTCCTTTGTGTCCTGCTCCAAACTCTTTCTCCCAGCACTTTATGGAAGTATTTGCCTTCCTTTCCCACAGATATGTAAAACTAAGATCTAAGGCATTGTAAGATTAAATGTCACTGTGTATTTTTGTAAATTATTATTTTTATACACGCATGCACACACATACATAAATAAGTATCAAAACAACAGTAACAGTAGTACAGTTTCTATTGCCATAGCAGTCAGATTACAACACTGCCCTTATACCCTTTCTCTCTTTCTAGACATATATATTGCCGTGTATGTGTATGTATATATACATACAGCGAGTGACAGTCTGTACCCTGGTGATGTAAAGC
The DNA here is from genome assembly GCA_008711295.1 of Anarhynchus alexandrinus. Classification (NCBI taxonomy): domain Eukaryota; kingdom Metazoa; phylum Chordata; class Aves; order Charadriiformes; family Charadriidae; genus Anarhynchus; species Anarhynchus alexandrinus. Next base: position 2,317,982 of record VUYV01000028.1, read on the forward strand.
AGGCAGTGAGGCTGTGGGAGGCATGTGTCAGGATAAGCATCATCTCTGCTTTACAGCCTCGGTGATCCTGACTCCGGAAAAGATGCACGTGAGTTCTTAAGCCTACCTCAATACATGAAGCCACACAAATATATCCCTAGCTTTTAAGGAGCTGTTTAAACCTCACTGCAAATTTTATTCATGGCTGCTTACATGATTAAGTGCTTTCGTAAATTGGATCCTAAATAGCTGACCAAAGCTGCCTGTGAATTTGGGTTCAGGGCAAGTATAGGTTAACACCAGGCGAATGCACGTAGCCCTCCAACTACCCTTCCTCTCCATCCCGGTATTTCCCGTGACATTAAATATGTGAATAGTCAATAACTGCCCAGCGCTTGTTTACTTTGCCATGCGCATGACTGCGTCCGTTGATGCGGGTATTGGATTTACATTTTTCACTGCAATTAGAGGCTGTCTGCTGAGCCAGTTCATAGATTTGCTTCAATACATTTGTGTTACCATTTCATTATCAGCTGACAATTAGCACCTTTTTCATGATTAGATGGCAACAATATAGCTGAACGTTATTACAGAATTTCTTCAAGGGTGACAAAAATAATTTGTTGATAGGCTCTTCCTTCATTGGTTTCCTCCTTCCCTGTTTCCTCTGGGCTGTCAGGGCCCTGAGGGCACAAACAAGCTTTAATGACCCTGACCAGCATCACCTGGGGTCTTGCCCTGTACCCTGCTCATGGGCCCAGGGGGTCTATGTAAGCTGAGCCCTGATCCTTTAGCGCTTGCCCAAGCTGTGTTGGGGACAGTGCTGGTCTCCAGCTCAGTTGTCTGTGTGCCTGGCTATGGACCCTCTTGACCCAAGCCCCAACTTGCAAGCTGACGTCCTGGCTTGACTTTGGACCTGCCTCATCCCCATGTGCTTCCCTGGTGATCTGGGCTCTTGGTTGGACCTGGCGACCGACTGGCTTTGCCCAGAGTACATGGTGTTGGAAACTGATAAGCATGTCACCTGCCACAAGCAAAAATGTGGCTCTTTTACCCAGTGTGGGCAAGACTTGGGGGAAAAAGGGACCTGGAGGAACAGGACCAGGTGACTAGGCAGAAGAAATCACCAGTCCCAGTGTTCCCAGCATGTCCCCACCTGCCACGAAGGCATGGAAGGTCTGCCTGCTGTCATTCCTGTGGAAATTGGTAATACCAGTTTGTTTCTCACTTTTTATGTCTATTCTGCTGTATCAAGGTGCTAAGTTTAGTACAGAAGTACTGTACATCTACTGGGGACTATTTTTAAGGATTTTTCTGACCACTTCAATTTCAAAATTGCTCCTTATCTTCAAATACTCACAAATACGGACACACACTATATTCACTGCAGGATGGTGCCATACCTTTCATTTTACTCCCCTGTGTTGTTAATGAGGAAAGACATTAATACTCAGCTTTAATTCTTGTTAACCTCTAGCTCAGGGCTGATCCTGTGAAGTGCTGAGAGTTCCTGGAAGATAGTTAGCATCCCTGACTGTCAGTGGCTCCAGAGAGAGTCACCCACCAGTGATAGCTGCTCAGACTGCTTGAGGAGTATCAGTCCTGGCTAGGATCAGGCTCCTGGAGAATAACCAGTTCTTCAACAGATAGAAAAGAGCAAGGACCATGATGATGGAAAGAAAATCTGTAAAATGCATCTGCAAATGTTCTTAGAAATCAAGCTTTTCTAGTTAATGATACATATGCAGTGTTCCAGCTGTATATTTCTATTTTCCCTTGGCTGTTCAGAAAGTCTATAAATAGCAGTTGACTATTCTGCAGCTATTTGGAGGAATTAGGCTTATAAGTCCTGGACAGATGTACATTATTTTGATAGGTGGGACCTTCATTTGCCAAATAGCTCTTTTTTTTCCAAATAATTTTATCCTCCACGGATTTAAGAAAAAATGTTATGAAAGGAAGGTTTCATAGTAGTAACTAAGTCTGAACCAAGTATAGGCAGACACCAAGCAAGATTTCTGCCTGTCACCCTGCTGTTGTTAAGAAGTTTTTTCACTCTCACCTGTGTTATTGCTGTGCTGGCTTCCACAGCTACTCATGCAATGAATGTTCCCCAAGAGATGCATGTTAAACCAGGCACATTTAAATTAATAAGCAGATGGAGCTAGTAAGGCTGAATAGTCCCTACATGGATTTAAAAGTGCTTCTTTCTTCACCTTGCATTGTACGAAGGCTGGAGACAGTGTCTTTTCCCCGTTCTGTAGGCAGCACTAGGATCATCCCTTCCATGGGAGAGTTTAGGTTCAGAAGGTCTCACCTTTCACAAAAAAGCTCCTAGACTGCTTGTGTGCAGAGCTGGGCTCTGTAAACCCTGTATAGTTTTCTTAACATTGCTTCTCAGTGGCAATGAGTAGAAAGAAATATCTCCTGTCAGATTTAAGATTAGAAATTCTGGAAGAAGTGACTCTGGAAGTAAATTTAGACTAGTTGGTTCAAGCATGACTTTGGTGATTCTCCAAGAGCACAAGAGAATAAAACCAGTCTAGGTTATTAAAAAAAATAATAGTGAAATGCCTCTGCTATGCCAGAAACACCCTAAATGGAACTGCAGACATATCCTCTCCCTCCACCAAGTACTTTATGTACTGTGTATTCCCCAAGCAATATTATCAGGGTATAAAAATGTTTTCTAAAATGATGTCAACAAGCAATATAGTTTTTAGAGGGTAATACACAGCCCAAGAGGGGGAAGAAAATTAAAGTACCTTATTTTAAAATTAAAGGTGAGCAGATCAACAGATATGAAACCTATCTGTTTGCAGCTTTCATTACATTCTGATAGCACTTAACAAAAGGAAACAGTAAGGAAGAGATAAGATAAATGCATAGTGTATTAGTGTTAGGGAAAATGATGAGTGTGCTGGACAAACGAAATCACTCAATAAAAAAAATATAAAACACTTATATTCACATGAAAATATGATAAATTTCAAAACACCGCACAAGATGGACCATTTGTTAGGAAATCTGAAGTCTCAGGAAATGTAGATTTTTCATTTAAAATCCAATGTAGAGAACAAACCAGTACATGAATTGGAGTACAGTAGAGATGTCAGTCACAGCCCATTGCAGTACAAACTAAAGTTAGTGGGAGTTGTTCTGACTTTGGTGGGTCCCAAATTTGGTCCTCTGTAATTAATGATAACAAGAAATCATGTTTTCTTACCACCCATAAAGCAAACTTCTCTGATTTGAGTAATAAAGGAGAGGTTGATTACTTTGTAGAGTCACAGAATGGCTGAGGTTGGAAGGGACCTCCGTAGGTCATCTTGTCCAACCAACCCCCCCTGCTCAAGAAGGGCCACCTGGAATGAGTTTCCCAGGGCCACGTCCAGGTGGCTTTTAAATATCTCCAAGGAGATCTTTCAAGATATTCCAGTTTCTGCTGTCTTTTGGGGGGAACATTTTGGGGTTTTTCCTTATTGTCCTTTTTTCCTTATACTAATGTTTCTTTATATATTTGTGTGTACATATAAATGTAACATACACACAAATATATAAGTGTACTTATGTATAAATCAGAGCTGCAGGGAGGCACCTGGGTGGGTGAAAGGCAGCAGGTGGCTGGGTGCTGCAGGGGTCCCCAGGAGACAGCTGCTTGAGCCAGCAGATAAGCCACATATTTTATATCTGCCCGATATAAAAACAAGAAACAAAACCCCTTACATAACTGCTTTTTTAAAGATCATGTCCACGTGTCATTTTAAATAAAGTGCTACAATAGGTGTCAAGCCAGTTTATAACCCACAGCTGCTGAAGGAGAGTGTCCTCACCTTCTTCCCAGACTGCTCCCACTAATGCGCTGGCCCCTTTCTTGTGTCAGGAGGAACATTCATGCAGCTTCAGTGAGTTTGATCAATAATTAATCCAGCTTAAACAAACAAACAAATGAAACCTCCAAAAATAGTCCTGCTTTCCTCACCCCTGCTCCCAGGATCAGTTCCCTGAACAATTGCATGAGTATTGTACCAGACCAGGTGGCTAGGCAGGGGAGGTATGGTAATAAGGAAGGGTGAGACTACCTGCTTTCTGTGATGGTTTCATTATGATCTGATAATGTGTTGTGGTTTAACCCCAAGCAGCAGCTACAGCCACACAGCCACTGACTCACTACCCCCTAATTGGGGTGGGGAAGAGAATCGAAAGAGTAAAAGTGAGGCAAAACTCATTGGTAGAGATAAAAACAATTTAATAGGTAGAGCAAAAGCCGCTCATGCAAGCAAAGCAAAACAAGGAATTCATTCACCACTTCCCATGGGCAGGCAGGTGTTCAGCCATCTCCAGGAACGCAGGGCTCTGTCACACATGATGGTTACTTGGGAAGACAAACACCAGCACTCCAAACATCCCCCCCTTCCTTCTTCTTCCCCCAACTTTATGTACTGAGCATGACATCACATGGTATGGAATAGCCCTTTGGTCAGCTGGAGTCAGTTGTCCTGGCTGTGTCCCCTCCCAGCCTACTCGCTGGTGGGGTTGTGTGAGGAGCAGAAAAGGCCTTGACTGCTTAGCGACAACTGAAAACACCAGTGCGCTATCAAAAGTATTTCTCATCCCAAATCCAAAACACATCAGTATACCAGCTGCTAGTAAAAAAGTTAACTCCACCCCAAGTGAAAACACAACATAATGGAACAAAACATCTGTTTCTCAGAACAATTTACAATTATTAGGCCACCTAGATGTATGTAGATGAGCAGTTAAAAATACCACAAAAGATCCTTTATCACATAGAATACTTAAGTGGTATTTAAGAACTTAGAGGTACATAACACAGGTAAGTAAAAAGTTATATGTCAAAATAATGACATAATAATAATGATATAATAATGACAATAAGACTTAATGCTTAAGTCTTATTTCTGAGATCCGAAAGTTAGAATGTGTAAACGCAGTATAGCATTATCCTTTTCTGCCTTTGTGATCACAACAAGACAGCCAGCAATATAGCTTATTTATCAATTCTTATTAGCTATATTTTGTCCTCTTAACTATGGTATGCCTCGCTTGTTCTTGCTGATGCTGTGCATAGGTTGAATTCTCAAACCAGAATGTTGAACATCAGCTTCTTGATTCTTACTCCAGCACGCATGTGAAGGCTTACATTTAATGGCTTAAATATCAGGACAGAAACCTACTTTTAAACACTAACGCTTAGAAATGTTAGCCCACCCTAACAAGGTAATGTTTGCACTCATTTGATAAACAGGGCGCAATATTCACTATTTCCATCAGTTTTGTAGCTGTGTAATTTTCTAGCAATCAAAGTGCTCTTAACAATCTCTCCTTTATTACACTGTGGGTTACAACCGAAGCAGTTAATACGAGTGATACCATAGGATTAATGCTAAAAGCAGACTCTAGCAATGTTGTATTTGGCATCATAAAGACAAGCTGTACTCAGACAGGGCTAACCTGTACTGCTGGCAATGCAGTAGCTCCATAGGATGGAGCTGCAACTATTGATAAATTGCCTGTCTGGATTCTTTTTGTCCTTTGGCCTCGATACCATTGGGTGAATATATACCAAATCAGATGAAAGGACAGGATGTGTAGAACAAACAAACCACCTACCCAGCAAAGTTACCACATACTCAAGCCATTACACTTGGAATTTGGAGATGAATCAAAACAAATACATATGAAAACATTAAGACCACAGGACAGACAAAAATGAAGCTTTTTAAAGCCTGTCCAGCATTTTAGCATTCAGTGTGTTGCTTGCTTGAAAACTCTGCCAAAGATATGTGAGCACAGAATGGAGCAGTATGTTTTTCCTGCAAAAGAAAAGATGCAGCTGAAGTACGAAGGGAGAAAGAACCCACTTGTAAACTGTTTTGCTTGGCATTTTTCAGCTGTTCAGAGATGACAGTATCAAGGAAAACTGAATGCGTAAGTACAAAAATGGGGTGGGTGGAGTATAGAAATGCCGTAGTGAGTGTTTCCCAGCATGATACATGGAAAGAGCTATTCTGACTATGGAGAGAGATGAGCACTCATTAAAGAACTTTGTGCTAACACATAGGAATATTTCTCAAACACCCCAGTGAAGCTACAGAGTGATTTGCCCACCAGCAAAAGAAGCAGCAATACTGCATTAATATTTAGAAGTTTGGTGGAAGCTGAGTGCCTAATTCCCTTTGTGATCAGTGAAGCTTCACATTTCTTTTCAGGAACAATGGGAAAGGTGACTTTATGACAGAGCTGCCAGCAGAGCTGAGGCAGGTGGCATAGCACTGACAAAGTGGACAACTTCTAGATGAACTTTACAGAGTAGACTTCTCAGTCTGGTGAATAAGACATGCAAGATATAAGCCCAGGATGTACTACTCTGAAAGAGGCTGTAGACTTTTCACCAAGTCAGGTAATTGCAGAAGACCTGAAAAAATAAACTATAAAAGGGCAGTGACCCTTCATGAGGTCATCAGGAACTCCAATAGCTGGGGGGGGGGAAGGAAAGAGAGGAGGTGCAGGGAAACTTAAAGACAAGTACAAAGTCAAAGTCCCATCCCTGAAGAGTAGCTGAAGCAACAAGGAGTGTTTATAAATAGACCCTCCAATGATACAGAAATGTGGCACAGAGCTGCCAGGGAGCTGGGAATGTGTTCTCCCAGAACAGGGTATAATCTTATCTGAATTACTAGGGCATAGTCAGAAAAGGAAAAAAAAAAAAAAAAAAAAGACTTTATTAAACTTCCCATCATGATTTCTAAATGGGTAGAGATGACTCAGTGTCTGCACTGTTAATAAAGGCACAAAGCCTTGTATGTACTTCCAATAAGACGTGTTAACTGATCCTAGTTGTCACCCAGGTCAGATCCACCCTTCCCTGTCACTTTGACACCCTGCCTATTCTTTCAGCATTGATGGCTTTTTCATTATGCTGCATTTAGCTCTTTTTCCACCTCCCATGTGTTAACTTTTGAACTTATTTTGAATGGCAACCCTTTGTCAGGAAAACAGGCTCTTATTGCCAGGATATGCTAGCTCTGCTCGACACCAGCAACTTGTTCTTTTTTCCATATAGCCACTCCACATCCTTATTCCTTCAGAGTGGTTGGAGGAAGATTGCTTGATGGAGCTGGAAAAAGATTGTGTAGTTGCACTTTTCCCTCCAAACTGTTCCTCCTTTCAAGTTGCTTCTTTTCCACTAGGTGCCACTGAAGGCTAGGGGAGCAAATAAACCTTAGGAAAAGCATTTGCCTTGCCTGAAATCCAGAGCTGTTGGGTCTCCTGGTAAGTTGGGGGTGGGGTTTTAAAGTGACCTAAAGCTTGTGGAAGTTCCTAATTGTCGCCTGTACAGTTGACGGTTTTACCTTTCTGTACTTATCCCTGGAAGGACTGGAAGTCTTTGTTGGAAGTCTTTGGAAGCATTAAAAGGCCATATGGGAATTTGGTAATGGCATCACCGTGACCATCCCTTTGTATGATTGTGAGGACTGCTGCTTAGGTCCTGACCAGCTGGGCATGGCTTACAATTGCCTGGAGATGGCTTACAGTAGCTTAAGATAATGGAGCACTAGAAGAAATAAAGCTACTTCTGCCTTTTCCTTATCCTCTTCCTGATCCAGTGCCGGCTATAAGACCCATGCCTGAGACATTTTAAATGATCTGCAGTTGTCTTGCACTCCAGAAAAAGAGTGATCATGAACATTTTCTAGAAAATTTAGTAGCAATGCATAATTTTTTAAGGCATCACTGATGATGGACAGAAAAATTTATGGAGTTTTACATGAGAGGGGAAATTACAGTGTTAAAATAAATCTATTTTTAAATGATAGCAGCATAATAATACTGACATTGATTCAGATTTACTTTAAAAGAGTCTTTTTTCAACTCTCACAGCTACAGAAAAGCTTTGCAGATTTTTCTTTCGAATTCCCTCACTCTTCTTGAAGAAAGTTCTACTACGTTCAGAGTACTCAAAAGCAATCTTTATCCCACTCTGAGGCCATGCGTTAGAAGGTGTATAGGTATGTAAACCCAGTATATAATCTAAACTTTATGGTACCGTAATTATTAAGAGATTTCTTCCAAAAGAAGGCCACTTTGTGAGAAGAGTAAAAGAAGTTACCAATATTTGCTCACTTGTTTATGTTATGTGTGGTGCTCTGTAGGTCAGTAGATGCACTCAATTGGTAAAGGGCAGAATGAACCAAAGAAATAAGAGATTTTAGCAGCGTCGTTCCCCACGTTCCCATTGTCCACTAGTTAGGAAGTGACCAGCCAAACTGAATCACCTGTTTCAAATCCTTTTTGGAAGTTGAGTCTGGGTCCAGAGACATTCATAATGGTCCGTCCAAAGTGGATCTGTCCACTCTGCTTGAAATCAAACCACCTTAGGAAAGCCTGGCAGTGGAAATACAATCACTCTTCTGAGAACATAAGGCCTCCTGTGTGTTTGACTTCAGTAGACATGTTATTGCCCTCTAAGGAGAGGCCATGCAACATTCATGGAGGTGGTGCCACAAATATGACTTCACTGGCTATCCCAAAATTTTAAGGAAAGGTTAAAAGGGGGAAGAAAGACACACAGTCCCAGGATGGTTCGGTGGATATAATGCTGGAGAAGGTATTGTGGCACTTGGTTTCCATTCTTGCCCTGTTGAATTACCCTTGGCAAATCACTATGCCTCTCTGTTCCTCAGATTCTGTCTGTATAATGTACTGCTCATAATTTTTTTCTACCTTTGCTCAGTGTTTTATTATACACGGTTGAAAAGTGCTCTCTGACAACCATGACATTCAATGTTGTCGCAGTCAAGCTAATCTAAGGGAAAGTCTAAGATTTGCTTAAGAGTTTGTGTATCCAAGAACTTGCTCATTTTGTCCAGTTACTGGCCTGGTTAAAGAAAGGAGTCCCATAGCTACCTGCAAATTTTTCCTTTCTCATGATAACCGGAAAAAAAAAAGTGCGGTGCAACACTTTAAATGCTAGAAACTTTTGTATATTCACCTTGCATCACCACATATTTTTCACTTTCCTCTCACTAGATTAATCAGTAGTCCCAATGCATGGAGCAATAACTGTTCCTTACAACTGCCTCCATTTCCCCATGTCCCTTAATGTCTTAACATTATTCCCGGTGAACTTAATATGTTCACTGAACAGAGTGCCAAGTGCTATATCCTGCCCTCTTGCTGTATACTGTCTCTGTGGACAGATGGGTTCTCAGTGGTATAAAAGTTACAGTGGGACAAACTGGAACCAAAGTTTCTCAGATATGGTAGCTCAGCTCTCTGCATAAGTATAGTAGCACTTCCTACAGGCTTTTTAAATGTGGTGTTACATATTTAAAGTTGGAAAAGTCAGCACAAAATGCAGTGACGAACTGTATCATTTGTAATAGAGCCATGTTAGGGTGAAACAAGGATGTATAGATTTATTTTGTCTGACACCATACCCAACAGCTTGCCCCCCCCAGTCCCTGTGCGCTGTCAGCTCTTCTCATCCATCAACCTAAACAGTATTCTGCTCCAGCGGTGTTATTATCTGTCTTATCTTCCTTTCTGGTGCACCTGGCAGAGAAATGATGCTTTTTGATGGATTTTCACTTAGGTCTATTGTTTTCCTTCCCCTCCCTTTTAAATAAATATCCTGTGGAGTGCAAACTTGGAAGGATTTCAGAGCAAATTTTACTTGCAGGGATAAACAGAATTCTTTAACATTTATTCTCTTCAAACATTACTGGGTTTGTGCTTTGTATCAGTGTCTCTGTGTTGATGCAGTGCATATGTGAACAAGTATACAATGCGGAACAAATTCAGAGTTTCTTGGTTAGTCCATAGTGAGCATTTTTGCAGACAGTATCGTGCTGGTGTTAAAAGGAATGAAGTTCAGATGCTCTGTATAGCTATAGAGAGGTCAGCTGACTTGCAATAAGTTGTAGGAAAAGTCCTCCACTATGTTGTCAGTACCGAAATGGGCTTGTTTTCTACTCTGGTAGCAGTGGAATCCTCTTCCCGTGTCTGTCCTCTGAACAGGACAGCACAACCAGAGCAGTAGTTCCTGGATGTAGGGCAAGAGACTTTCCATACATGGGAACTGAAGGTAAAAAACTTAGGCTCCTTTCAAACACCTCCTTGTAACCAGGGAACAGTCAGAGTGCTGAGGCTATGCTCCTCAGGGGCACATGTCAACGGAGATGATGTTGTGGAGAATTTACACAGTTCTGGAAGTCTGTGAGTGACTGCCCTGTTACAGACATGACCCGCAGAGGGTCTGTGCTGGGCACCGCAGGGAGGACAGTAAGTGCCTGTTGCTCAGCACACTGACACCTTTGTGCTGTGTTTGTCCTAATCCTACCCCAGGACCCACAGCCCTAACAGGCAAGTTTATAGACCTGGGGTACTAGCACTCCTTCACAGGGCTGGGAATGGCTACATGCCCATGCTGCAGCCCAAGGCACTCTCTCATCGTAAGTCCCTTTTACCCATTCTTGGCTGGGTTTGGTATCAGGACCGAAAGGAGGCTTTTGCTTTTTGTGGGATAGATTGAGAGGAGGAAGATTCTCCCCAGAGATCTCTACTTTTTTAACTTCAGCTCCCCCCCTTGGCAAGAAAGCAGTGGGTATCATTTGTTTTCTCTATAAACACGAGCTGGAGCGTATCTACAGTAGCTTGGCTTTCTGGGGATTTCTGGATCAGTTTTTTCCCCTTTCATTGATGTCCAAACGGACTGCAACGACAGAGCCAGGATGCAGTGATAGCTTCAGTGTTTTGTAAGGCCACTTGACACCGCTTGGGCTGTTGCTTCCAGAGGGCTACAGAGGTCTCCCTGCAGCAATCCAGTGGCTTCCAAGAAGAAAGTGGAAATAGGCTCTTTTATCTATTCAGGTCACTAGGAGCTACCACATGTCCCTTTGATGTTTAATCAATGATCTCGATTGCTTTGTGATATATAAAGCAAAAAGCAAATATTGGAATTGATTAGGTGAAGCATTCAGTTGAAACGGAAAGCTGCCTACTGAGGACACTTGCCAAGTAATAGAGCTGATTTTCAGAAGACCAAACATACAATATCTTTTTTTTCCTGGTAATTTCCAATTAATATTTTTATCAGTATGTACAATTTCTAATCTTATGGGTGTGTGAGAATAAGATAGCTAGAATAAATAAATGCAGAGATAAGATTAAATATTGGTTGCTGATACGACTGTGGAAGTTGCCTAAACCAGGTTCTCCATAGATCACTGCTGATTACCTGCTGGTCCTCCTTAAATTCCCAACCAAACTTGCTATAATAAGAGCACAAGCTACTAGTGGATGAGTTGCATCTCCATACCTACAAAGATCAGAGTCTTAATGTCTGTATAAGAAAGCGGGAGGGGAAAAGTTTCTTTTACTCCCTTTATGTGAGCTTCACGTTGATCTCTGGCAATGTGGCAGCTTCATCCATCTTGCAATGCCTCAGCACTCTTCATCACCAACCCTATGAAAGCTACATCTTCGAAGCAGCCAAAGCAGCTGACTCAGTGCCTGAATGAATGAAAGCAAGACTGGGTTATAGGTATGTTCAGAGCTTATGGGAAGCCCAAAACTGACTTATGACATCAGATTTTCTTCGAGTTCTCTGTCTGACATAGGGCAGCACAGTCATGTTCTGTTTATTACTCAAAGCCTGTGGCAATTTCACTTTCAGACCCTAAAGTGGTGTGCTGGTTTTGTCTGGGGTAGAGTTAATTTTCTTCGTAGTAGCTAGTATGTTTTGGGTTTGTCCTGAAAACGGTGCTGATAATACAGGGATGTTTTTGTTATTGCTGAGCAGTGCTTATACGGGGTCAAGGCCTTTTCTGCTTCTCACACAACCCCACCAGCGAGTAGGCTGGGAGTGCACAAGAAGTTAGGAGGGGACACAACTGGGACAGCTGACCCCAACTGACCAAAGGGATATTCCATACCGTATGACATCATGCTCAGCAATAAAAGCTGGGGGAAGAAGAAGGAAGGGGGGGGACGTTCAGAGTGATGGTGTTTGTCTTCCCAAGTAAGCATTACATGTGATGGAGCCCTGCTTTCCTGGAGATGGCTGAACACCTGCCTGCCGATGGGAAGCAGTGAATGAATTCCTTGGATTTTTTGTTTGCATGCATGGCTTTTGCTCTACCTATTCAACTCTCTTTATCCCAACCCATGAGTTTCCTCACTTTTACTCTTCAATTCTCTCCCCCATCCCACCGGGGGTGTGTGTGGTGTGTGGAGTGAGCAAGCGGCTGTGTGGTGCTTAGTTGCCAATCGGGGTTAAATCATGAGTGGTAATTTTAGGACCAGTGCTTTTTTTTTTTTTTCCAGGTGGAAAGATAATAAAATCTGGAGAAATGGATCAACAGGGACATGCAAGCAAAAGAGTTAATAGCATTAATCAGAAAGACAACAAACTCAATAATAATTCCTGCAAAACCCCATTGTTAAATCCCAGCAGCTAATTGTACGTTGTTAGCATAAACTGCTCACCAGCTCCTAGTTATGACTAATTCTGGGAGGCTCATTTTTATTACAACTGTGTTTAAATGAATTTATTTATTTAATACTTTAAATGCTGCAGTTAAAGAATCCTAATTTCAACCAAAAGTATTTTCACCTACTGCCTTCCGATCTCTGACTGCCATAATTAAAAGAAGAGCCATCATATAACAACTGTAAGGAAGCCAGTTATATTGAAAATTGCCTGTGGTACAGTAATGACTTGGAAGTGGGTGGCAATAAAAATGCATGATGCATTCAGAAAGGTTTATGGTGACAATTACGTACTTCTTGGAGTATCTAATCCACCATGGATTGCTTTATAGCCAGCATTGCCTATATGTATTCTAGGAAGGACAGCAAATGAAAACCACTGGCATGCAAGAAGTTGATAATGGAATGTATCTGCAAAATTGGAGCTGTTTCAGCCTTCTGGCTGCACATCAAACACTGTCAACAAAATGATATTTGCTAAATAAAAACGGAAACAGTCAAGTCAGAGGTGACGGTTAATCTGTGGGACCTTTTAATTATCTGAGGCAAGGGAAAGTAGGTCATCTGCAGACAAGTCAATGGACTATAAAAAAATAAACGGGGTACCAATAGCCCAGCATCAAAATGAAGGCGGGCAGGTCTTCAGTGGATAAATACCTTCATTTTTTGGATGGTGTAATGCTTAGCCATGCTGACATTTAAAATTTCTTCATTATGCTTCTGAGGACAAAATTAAAAGAACTCACCAGTGGTTTGGGGTCCTTATTTTTTTTTTTTCTGATTGTTGAACAAAAAGAGGATGGAGTTTTGAAGGGTAGAATTAAAATGGGGTGCCTCTAAAGCATTTCCATTTGGGCTGCTCAAATTCAATATCCCAAATATTTTGACAAACTTGTGTGATGGTAAGTCCCAGCACTCTCAAAGCCTGTTGTTTCAGGTTGCCTGCCCATTCTGGAGGACACTGTCCTGCCAGCTACGTGCAGTACATACTGTGAAGTTTATGTTCTACCCGGCCAATGCCAAAGTTGGGCTGTCCTTGTGTTTCATTTTTTTCCAAAGCAATGTGAAGTCCTGGTTCATAATCTGAAATCCGCATCTTAAAACAACAAAAAAATCAATCAATTGAACAAACAAACAAACACATAGCTAACTAACTAAATAAGAGTTTTTCAGCTTGTTTTGGTGCCAGGAGGCAGTACTTTTCAGCACAGTGGCCATAAATATGTAAATGCTTATTATTAGCTAAATTCATGCTTGTTTGTTTTCCTACAGACTTAGAACAAGATTTGCAAACCCTAAATCATCTCTGTATTATTTATTTTATAAACATTCTCTAGCAGAGTAGCTAATTCCCATCATTAATGACTTCTCTGTTTTGAGCTCACGCGTATGTTACAAATGAGCTGCAGCACGCAGGGTGTGAAAACCTCCTTCCCGAGGAAGAGGTGGGCACGTAGCTGCTGTAGTCTCCCAGTGTCCCTAACAGAGAAAAGAAATGTTATAGCAAATAAATTACCCATCTTTCAGCGGCATGTCATAGTTAAGATCATTGTTAAGGCATGTTGGGATTTGACGTTATTGGGATGTGAGGTTTTGTCTTTACGCAGGTTCTTTCTAGCAGCATGAAAAGGTTGATTCACGGCTTATTATAAGAAATTCTGTCCTGGCAACGCCAAGCATCGTGTCCAATCCAGAGCTTGGAGAATGCCAATCACAAGAAATGTGCACACCTGCACTTATTAGCACATACCCTGCACCCAGGTATGCATCCATAGACTGCCATGGTGGGAGATAGGTCTTGGAGAACCCGCTTGTCCTTGTTACTCACATCACTGAAGGGGAGATACAGGTTTAGTATGCCTGCAGGCTTAGAAAACAAGATGCTATCTGTAAGTCTTGTGAAGGTCACAAAACCCCCGAACCACTAAGAGGCCTGCCTTAGGGTGGTATGTTTATTGAACCCACTCATGCTACTCCCAGTATAACACCGATTTAAAGGTACGGACATGGGGGAAAAATACGACTGCAGGAGTGAAAATAGGCAAGATGGCATTTCAGGTTGTTACTTTTTCTTCCAGTAAAAACTTTCTTGGTTAAATTTTCTTTACATTCTTTCTTGATTAAATTTTCTTTACATTGATCATTTACTGAGTATGAAAAAGCAATAAAAATGTTGATTCTTCCTCTTTTTTCAAACTTTGTTTGATACCTCCCCACTGATAGATGGTAAAGCTGGCACCAATTTCAGGACACATTTTGTGGATAATTGAAGATCGAGGGCTGAAAGGTGTGGAGAAATAGTCTCCTTTTATTTGCTTGTTTTGCTTTTATGATTCTTATTTTTTACTCTGAGCCTTCTTATTTCAGTGCACATTTTTGATAAACTCAGTGATGTGGATTTACAAGTGAAGATTATTTTTCAGCTTGTATCTAACATCAAAGGATGGTCTGAGAAATCATATTACGGTTTTCAGCTTAAGATTTGTTTATCACATACATATATATAAATACAGTTCCAGGCCCAAATCAGGGGCAGCATAACATCTATTTGTGATTAATCTTTGCTAATAATCCCTTACTCTCCAATGAAAATTGCTTTTGGATCTATCTGCATGATTTGACTTGTCACCACGGTTGCTGTCTCTTCCCTGATTACCAGAATACAGAATATTGCAACTTCAGTTCTAGGACAAAGTTATTTCTGCTTTAATTTCTTGTCCACCTGACTGTCAGAGGGGCGGCTTCCGGATCGCCCTTAAAGGTGCAGGACATGGATGATGGTAGAGAAGAAACGGAAGAGCCATTGGTGGCTTCCCAG
This sequence comes from Anarhynchus alexandrinus, assembly GCA_008711295.1. Classification (NCBI taxonomy): domain Eukaryota; kingdom Metazoa; phylum Chordata; class Aves; order Charadriiformes; family Charadriidae; genus Anarhynchus; species Anarhynchus alexandrinus. The sequence goes on from VUYV01000028.1 coordinate 2,333,295, forward strand.
ACCAAGAACCTAATCCTGTTTCTTGCCTGTGTGCTGTCTGGCAACATTCCTAAATAGCAGTGAAGGTTTCTGATATGATGATGTCCTGGTCTTTCACCCCAGTGCTGACTCCAGTGGGCTGGAGAGGCAGTGGAAAGCGAGGAAGTTATCCCTAAAGCAATCCTTACTTGGCCAACATCTGGGACAAAGACATTCTCTTCTATAGACATCCATCAACTTCAAGACCTTTTGTTTCCCTGAAACCCAGGACAAGCTGTGTTAAATGGTGCCCATATTCTTTACAGCAACAAAGATTTCATAACCTGGATAGGCTCTGCAGGACTCCTGGCTGGCCAGACCCTTGTGCTGCATGGAAATACATGATTCCATTGAACTGGGCCTTTGACACGCTCTCTAGAATATGGTCTTTGGAGTCAATGATAGGGGCTGCTTTGCTTTTCAGATACTGCATTTAGACCAAAAGGAAAAGCATGCCCGGGAAAGAATTATTGACAGCAGTGGTCTTCCCCTTGCAAGTTAGGCTATTCAGGCTCCTTGGCAAAGATGATGAGATTGTACAGAGTTTGTATTGTTTGCACGCAACAAAAAAGAAAGGTATATAATTATTAATCAGGTGTTAACATTGCCATTGCAGTACCAGTGTATATACACATATACCAATGTGTGTACATACATTAATATTTTGAGAATGTTTAGAATACTCTTTCTAGCCATGGGAACAGTGATATATTGTTACCAATTTCTCTGGATTAAGATGATGCCTTTATGACAAATGTGTATCATGGTGTTAAACCACTACTTACTGCAACACACAGAAACATAATACATGAACAATGAAAAATTGGTTTCACACTGTACCTTTAAAATGCCTTTGGAAATGATATGAGCAGAATATCTGTATTTCCAGGTTCCAGATTTTCAGAACATGTCTAAGTGGGAAAGGATTTCCAGAAAGATAAGTTTTGGATTAGGAAGTTTATCAAAATATGTAGTATATAACAATGTATATTTGCAGTGCATACCACATTTTTTATTTGGACTTGTTTTCAGCCATATGAAATAGAGTGATACCTCTAAATTTTGTTATTTTAATTGGGTTTTTTTCTTCCCAGATAATTTAAATGTTGATACCTAAGCAATAGGAACATTTCTGTCACATATAATTTTAAAGAATAGCAATGATATTCCTAATCTGTCAGCGTTTTGCCATAGACTGGCTTTTTATTGGTAGATGTTTTTTCTTTTTTCTATTTTTATTTCAAGAAGATCAAACCTGCATTCTGATGGAACTTTGATTCTATTACAGATTATTCTTTGAGGACATTTAGATGAACGATCAGAAAATTATATTGCAGGACCAAAATTTGAAACTATCAACTCAAAATGACACATACGCCAGTTTTCCAATGTATCATCAATAAAAAAGGCAATGGGGAAAAAGAAAGGAAAATGGCTACACCTTGAGTTGACTGCTTGGAGTATAAAATAACACCCCTATTAACAATATTTATCTTCATTACTCCTGAAGAGCCTAAATAAATAGATACAAACAGATTTCCAGACTGTTCTTCATCCTGAGACCATCAGTAGCAGCCAAGATTGTGACATCGTCATTGAAAGTATCATTTACAAGGCTGGACTGATTAAAATGATGGAACCAAACAGTACAGAGGTCACCAGCTTAAAAACAGTGTGAAGCAAATGAAATATGTGACCAGCCTGTGAACCTTAAATGCTTCAATATGTTTGGAAGTCCAGGGGAGGCTGATTTGATTTGATTGATTGAGTTTGAAGAACTCTTGGGACAAGAAGGTAGAAGTTAGGCTTGTTATGTCTTAGCCATCTAGCAAGAACTTAGAATGTATTTTTTTGTTCAGTTACAGCTATTCACTTAAATTGGAAAAGGATTTAGGAGCTATGAGGTCAGTAGCCTCACCTTAGTACCTGGAGAAATCATGAAGCATTCTCTTGGGGTCCATTTCCAAACATATGAAAGGCAAGAAAGTAAAGCACCCAACATAGCTTCACTAAGAGCAAATCCTCCTTGACTATGGTGAAATGACCAGCTCTGCAGGTGAAGAGAGTATAGTGGGTGTAGTGATATTCCAATGAGCGCTTTCTCATAGTTGTGGATCTAGATGGGACATCATCACTCCCTGAAGTTGTGACATTTCCAAGAAATCTGAACCCTAATTCTGATAAATGAGTAGCTAGGTGCTTAACTCACACTTTTCCAAAACATCCAGAGACTTCCTTTATGCCTGTCTGAGATCATCAAAACCCAGCAGTAACTGTACCACTTAGGTCATAAATGGACTCATTAAAGAGCGCAAGTGGTGTTCCTTTCCTGCAGTGTTTAAATATAAACATAGTAAGTTCTAGTGAGAACACAAGCACACATACAGCATCAATGGAAAATCCAGACTCTTCTCATTTCCAAAGCAAATCATCTGAGCCTGCAGATTGTATTGCCGGTTAAGCCTTACTGGAAAATTTTTTTCTGGATTCTTTCCATGGTAGTTCTGGTTTTTGAACATACATTAGCTACTTCCTCCCTGGCCACTTTAAATGGACGTCAGCTACAACTGACTAAACCAGATTTGGCTGGCAAATCTGTTCTAAGCAGCTTGCACTGAATGCTAATGCACAATTCACAGTATTCATTACTCCCTGAATTAAGTTACTATATTTGGCATTACTCTGAAATTCTACTGGGAGTCCTGCAGCCTACCTCAATTTTGACAAGATTAGAGAAACATGGGGCCTAGTTTCTGACTATACATAAGCAAGTAGACTACGTAGCCCCACTTGAGTTTGAAACATGGTGCATTTTGCTGGAAACTTTGGGCACCTTGCATGACTGTAGAAATTAGACAGCAAACTGTTTTTTCCAGGAGTTCTGCCCATAAGGATTTGAAGAGGGATCCCTTAGGCAGCTTTTATCATCCTGAGATATCAGAGGCATTTCTGCAGTCCTCTACAAAACTATTTAATGATTTTGAAAACTCTTTCAAGGACAAACACAAAGCATTATAAAGATTTCTGCAAGGCAACACGCGTGCACTCTGGCTACCAACACAGAGAGTTAAACAGATCTTGATTCAGGGAAAAACAAAAATCAGAGTTAGATTCCATGTTCCCCAAAGGTGATGTAAAGAGTCCTGTTTGCTTGAGTGAGGTTTGGAGCAGGCAAGGGTAAATACTGGATAAACAAGCTTGCTCCAGTTCCTCCACTCTAATAGCCTAAACTCCCAGGAAGGACAAGAACTTTTTGTTCTTTCAAATCATACTTACACAGAATCTGCTCTCCTTACAATAAAAATTCTACCAATTTTTCACTCAGCCTCTCTGTTTTATTCCTGCTTCAAGCAGATTTTGTATGCGTTTGTGTGCATATATGTCTCAGGTCTGCCAGTTCAGATTGCCTGACAAAGAACAGTTTCAGGTCCTGGGTATTAAAGCCCAGTTCTTTTTATTATTTCTTCTGGGGGCACTTGACAGTTAATACTGCTGTTAGAGTGGGCCCTCAGTAACCCACAAAGAGTCAGTAGAACACCGTAACAGCTTTAAAAGAGGCAAATGCAATGAAATACTCCTAGTGTACGAATAAGTTTTATCTTCCTTTCAGATAAGAACTTACTTCTTTTCACGCCATATGTTTGGGGGTCAGAAGGGAAATCCAAAGTGACTGAGAAGCTGAAAAGAGGCTGAAAAGGCCCTGCCAATTTTATGAAGTGATCAGTGGCTGAGATGAAAGCGTTCTCTTGCTCATCACAGCCTGTTTGCTTTGATTAAAATGATAAAGTGAACTATCTTGCACTGTGAAAAATAAAAAGACATAACTGGGAGGATGTTTCAGCCTGTGCTACCCCTAGCCACATCTGCCCCGAGGATGAGCAGCTGTTGAACAGTGCAACGTGCTGCTACGTTTGCTCATCTGTATCCCTCCTCTGCCAGTGTAGTGTGCCTTTTGCCTGCTGAGTCTTTGCACTTCTGCAGAGCTGACTCTTAAAATATTAGTAGGTCACATTTTGTGTACACTTTGTGTAGTTCTTAGAGGCAGCTTGCAATCACAAAATGAATTCCAGTGAGAATCAGCATAAAAAGATGTGCTACCCATGAAATCAAAGGGAAGAACTAATGAACAAGGATTCCTAAGTTAACTGAGATCATATTCTACTTCGCAGAAAAGCATAAATCGTGTCCATGGGATTAGGAAGATACCATTTCAGTTTTCCATTAGAATCAGCAATTTTTGAGCACTGGGAAGAATTTGTTCTATATGAAGATGTGAATCCATGCACTCGTAGAAGGATATGCTTCATCTTTACCTTAACCTTTGACGGCACCCCCAGAATAAATGGAACACCCTGCACTGTGTTTATAAAATTTGTGGCTTCATTGCCATTAATTAGGAAAGCAGGGAAGAACCTTCATACTGTCTTGTCCTCCACTGGACAACAAGTATCTAGTCCACTTTTAGCATAGTGAGCATAGACTTCACATTCCATAGTGGAGGTAGGTCTTAGTGAAGTATGTATAATAACAGAAAAGCTCCAGTCATTTGTGTCTGATCTGCACTTACTGATTGTACCTGAAACTACTGTCACTGTAACAAGTATTCAAGATGTGTAGCTGAAAACAAGGCTGCAACGACAGGGAAGAGATCCTTGAAAAATCACTGTTACCAAAATGTTTATCACCATATGTGAGTTTCATACTAAACAAAAAATCATAATGCAAGTGTCAGGAAAAACCTTCACAGAAAAAAAGGGCGCCTAACTGTGCTACTAGGAAAACAGGATTGCAGATCAGTCAGGAAAAGTGAAATTATATTGGGTTTGGTAAAAATGGCTCAATGCTAATAAAAAAAAAATAGAAAAGAGGGATTCCTCCAACTTAAAACACAGGCAGATGTGATGTTAACTTTAAATGACGCTTACTATGACACTGTAGCTTCTCAATATTCCCAGCAGAATACAAACACATAAAAGATAAAAAGCCCAACAAAATTTGGCAGTGTCATAGCTAACAATTCCCTCTGACACACCTGGCAAGATTTTACAGCAAATAGAAGAGAGAAAAATAATTCAGGACGGAAAAAACTGGGCAGCACGTTGACTTGGAAATTTGACCTAAGAATAAGAAAAATCAGAGAACCAATTAGACTTGAAAGCACCATTAAAATTTGTCAGTCCTCCTGGATTTCAAAATGGAGAGCTTAATAAATCACATAGCCTAGAAAATGACATAACAAAGGGAATACAGAAACACTACATTAATTGTGGTAAGAAAAAAAATCTCTTTTCTTGTTCATCCATCCTTCTGAGATATTTAACCTAACCTTTCCATTTGGATATCACTTGGGCTAATTGATCATTTCTTCAAATGGGAAATGCTGGAATTACAAGTGTACTACTCTGGAACATTCATGACCAAATGCACACTTCCCAACCCCTGGAAAACGACTGTAAACATAGTGCATGATGAGAATCGTGCTAAACTGTGAAAGCTGTCTGATTGTCTCTCTGAGAAATGAACTATGTTGATCACCCTTCAGAATACTACAAAGAAGAATGCTGGAAACTACATGACCTTGCTAAATCCTTGTTATCAAATGAAAAATTAAAAAAAAAAAAAAGAAAAAAGAAACATGATGCAAACAGATGACTTAGAAACAGAAAGGGGATGAAAACAGAATTTGTGCTTCCATCCTGACTCTTGTTAGCCTTTGCAAGAACAGTCTTTTAGTCAGAAAAAAACCCAAAAGAACAATGAATGTCTTGTAAGACAAAATGTTTGCTGTGAATTGTTGACCTTATCCTCCCACAACCTGAACTAGGCTGTTCTCAAACAAGTTTATAGTAACTCAAAACAGGCTACCCTGTAATAGGCAAATGCTATTTTGCAGTTCCAAAGCAGACAACGAAGACCAAAATTTTAATGCTGCCTAGAGTTGAGCACACCTTCTATTCCATAAGCTTAAGCCTCCCAGTAAATGTGTCTGAACTTTGCAGTGACTCTCAAAATATTGTAAGAGGAAAAATACACCAACCTGCAGATAGGCTCCAGCCCTAAGGAAATAACTCTCTAATATCCAATTCTCCAGCAGAACTGCTTCTGTGACCTTTCACAAGTGTTTTCTAAACTCCTCTGACAAGGTAATGAAATCTGGGCAAATAATTTATGGAGTCATAGAACCATTTAGGCTGGAAAGGACCTCATGAGGTTTCTACTCCAAGCCCCTGCTCAAAGCAGAGTCGACACTGAATTCAGACTAGGATGCTTATGTGTTCATCCAGCCAGGTCTTGTAAACCTCCCAAGAGAGAGATCCCACAATCACTCTGGGCCTTGTTCCAGTGCTTATTTATCCTCAGAGTGATTTTTTTTCTTCATTCTATCTGGACATAATTAACGCTGTGTCAATTTATAACCATTATCTCTCAGTCTTCTCCTGTGCATGTCAGTAAAAAGCTCGGTCTGTTCTTTCCTTGATGATCACCTTGATCACCAGCAGACTGCTATTATATCTCCCCAAAACCTTCTCTTCTCCAATCTAATGATCTCAGTTCCTTTAGCCTTCCTCATGTGGCATGTGCTTCAATGACACTACTCACTGGAACCTTATGATGGCAAGTATACATACACTGCAGTGGCAGCTTCAAAATGGAGATAGTATTGATCTCTATGGAATGAACCCTCAGCTTTTGGTGCCACCTCAGCCAAAGTAGCAAACATTTCCTTTTCCTTGCTTCTCAAAGCTGTAGAATGCCAAAATAAAGTATCAACACACTTCACCCTTAAGACTGGTATGTCATTTACTATCTCTACCAGTAATAAATAGTCCTAAGCAATGTAGAGGGGTTCACAAAGTATGATTGGCTGCAAGAACAAAAATCAGTTTGTTGGTTTTGTGTTGTTGTTTTTTTTNAGTTGCCATTGCTGGTTTTGCAACATGCTCCAGTGGATCCAGAACTGGGGACTGCAGCTTAGTGGTGTCTAATGCACAACAGATCTAATCATCACTGCCCTATTGGCTTCCTGTAGAATATCAAGTATCAGGTTGATTTTGCTTTGTTTTGTAGAAGTTTTGCAGTTCAAAAAATAAATTTGCATCAATATTCTCTGTTGCAGACAAGAGATATTTCCATCTGTTGGAAGACATCCTCTCCCTTTCAACCTATGGATGTTGTGGAGTTTTCTTAATGTTAAGTGCCCAAACTGTGTCTGGGGACCTTGATTTCAGGCTGCCTGATTCCCTAGAGTAGGAGTATGACTCCCTTTTACTATTTTCACTGTTCACACAGTTAGCTTTGGACTTCAGGCTTTCTTTTTATTACAGACCAGGGAGGATACAAAGATAATTTATCAATGATTTACAGCTGTCTTTTAAACCCTTAGTAACAAAACTCAGATATCACCTTTTGTCAAGATTCTCAATCCTCTTGTTAAAAAACTTCTTGTCACTCTTCCTTTTTTTTTCTTAAGAAAGATGAATTGGGAAGAAGTCCTCTAGACCTTTTCTCACAGTTGTGTTATCACATTTGTCAGTTCAGTTAAATACAAGATATTTTCTCAAGGTTGATTTACCTTTACTGATCTGTTCATATGAATTTGGCCTCTCAGACTGGCCCAGGTCAATCAGTTCTGATGTCAGTGCCAAGTTATGCTCCCATTTCTCACCCACAGCACGTTCATGTGAAGTGGTGGGATCTGGGGAGTAGGGCTGGGCGTACTTCCTGATCCTCACAGTGGAGTTGCTCTCTAACTTTTTTGTAGTGGTGTGCTGTGAGATAGTCTGCTTGTTCCTTCAGAGAATGTGAGTAATAACTTGTCAAAATATACCTCTTCTCTCCTGGCATACTTGGGTTATGTTTAGTCTGTGTTCCAGCTGGTGGCAAAAAAGGTCTCTCTCATGACTTGTAGTGGTGCAACTTTCATGCATTTGCATGCCTCCTCTCGTACCAGAGGTACAACAGAACCTATCTGTCAGTGTGTAGGGAAAGTGATCTCCTGAACACACTTCCTCACTAGAGCCAGAGAAGCATGGTGGAAGTGACAATGCAGGTACTGTATTGCATGATAAATCTAGTCTGGGGTCTAGGGTTTGGGAAGGGATGTCTGAAGCAGAAGCAGAGACCAAGTACAAGCAAGGGAACACAGCCCATGGGGAAATATGGGATATCCTGGAGAACCGTCAATATTTGCATGGTTTCATGTCTCCATCCTCATTCCAGAACAAGCCTGTTAACAGCGTTCTCCACCGTCAATCTGTACTCTCTCAGACCACCTGGATCAAATGAAAAGGAAATAAAAACCATCATTGTTCTTAAACAAGAGGCTTTTTTATTGTATGAATTAGGGGTAGTGTTTGAATAGCAATGGCAGGAATTCTGTGTTTCATAACTGATGTGTGATTGCTTGTCCACAAGGGTTGCATTGAATAGAAAAGCCGCCAATAGGCAAGGCTAACTAATCTTTTCTCTTTGTTTCAACACTGTATGGCATGGATGTCTTATCTTTGTATTATCTTTGGGAAGTTCTTTGAACTTGTCCAGACTTTGAATTATGCTTTCATACCACATGCCTACTTAGCCATCTTATTGTTTAATTATGATCAGGAAAATGTAGTGGATTAATTTGTACTAGCAATGCTGAGACAACCTGGAAGGTTTCCTTGGTCAAAGGGGTGGAAATGAAATTCCGCTTATATTGATTTGAGTCTTATTTTTATCCAGTTCCTAATCCATGACAGACTTACTTTTTATTTTCTGATGACTCAGTACTGTGAGGAAGAATTCACAAAGCCTTTAGGGTTATAGTAAAGGTAAAGGTAAACAGAGCTGGACTTTACAGCAAATCAATTGGCTCTAACAAAGCTCAGCCATCATCCTCCTGATACCTGGGATGGGGCTTGCTGCCCTGTGCTGCCCTCTTATCACTTGGAGACAGACTGTCTGATTGGAAGCTATGAGCCCAGTCCTGTAACTTTAGTAAATCAAAGTTTCTTTTAACAAATTAAAACACTGGTCTGTTTATTCCCCAGAGATGGTGTGTAATGTTATTTTAATAAGGAGCAAGAGCTGATGGTCTGAAATGGTTGTGCACCAAAATGCAGTAAGTGTCTTAAAATGTGGCTTCAGCTGGAGCGCATGATGTTCACAGATTTGAGCAATTAGAGGATGGCTTACTGTTAAAAGAGACGTTAACAGCCTTGCTGTTAAAAGAGACGCTAACATCAAATACAGCAAAGAAAGTTTAGCTGGAAAAAAATCTTTCTTCTTTTCTTTCTTCTTCTTTAATACAATTTCTCTACCTTCCATGCTCTTCTACAACCCTCCTGTGTTTTGCGTGGCCCCAGCCGAATACAGTATGTATCAAAGAACACAAAATGCCCTATGCAGGATTACTTTCTCCTTCTTTGATGGATATGCTGTAAATATTGCAGTACACTCATTTGAAGGTATTCTTCTCTCCTTTCACACTCACTGTAAGCATTTACTTAATGAGCTAGCCTTTTTCATTGGATTATAGGATTGCTGAGAGTTATTTATGACAGAAATCAATGTATTCAAACAACCCTTTGATGTCAGTCTCTGCTAATGAAATCTGGATATATTCAAAATGTGATAAGCATAGTCTGCCAAAGTTAACACCGTGATGCTTATTTCCTATTAACCATATAAATAGTTATGCTCTTCATTTCTTCATTCAGGGCAGTAGATCTGTTCCAATGCTGAGGGGGACAGTACAACATATGCTATTTATTTTATTTTTACTGCAGTATATACAGATCAGTCTAGATGGCTGGGGTTATTTCATTGTATTCTTTGTGAATATGATCCTTGTTTAACTTCAACCAAAGTGCACATTATCTTCTCATCTGTGTGCTTCATAGGGCTGTCTGACTTTGTGCTCACTACCTGGTCATTAATATACCAAAATTAGATGTGAGAAATGAATGGAGCTTGGCAAATAAGTTTTTGGTACAGTAAAAAGAAAAAAAAAAAAACAAACAAAAACCAACACCACCACCCCCCAACCACAACATTACATCTTTCTGCTTAGGGAAAGCAGATTTCCTCAAAGCATCATTTAAGGAAAACATGATTTTCTGAAACAGAACCATTTGCTGGAATGGGACTTTTGTTTGGTTTGGTTGTAAACCCAATAACTCAGGTTTACTGACAGCTTGTTTGACTCAATCACAGCTTCAGCCTGAGCCTAGATGGCCTTGCAGAAAATACACTTCAAATAAACACATTTTCTTGGGTTCAGTCCATCCACAAGCAGCTCTTTGTTAATGAGCTGAAGACCAAATCACAGCTGAGCTTGAATTTTGGAATTTACAATGCAACACTAAATCTGACACTAAATCTGAGCTTTTATTTTTTTATATGACCTATCCCCCTCTAGAGAATTAACTCCACTCACAGAAATTTATAGTAGCATGTTCTTGTAGACCGAGATACTTTGTTTGCATTGTACATTTTAACAATTATGCAACATTTATTAAAAAAAAGATTAATGGCTACATAAAAAGACCTCCAAGCCACCTATGTATTACTAACGTTAAAAATATTAATAATTATCTGACAGTTTATAGGCTAAGAGTTACAAAATGAAAACAGCAAAAAGCTAGTAAGCTCCTGTCATCAGCAGGGGGAGAGAGAGAGAACAAAATCAAGATACTTTTTTGCTTTGTAGGAATGTGTATCAAAATTTCCAGCGTCAGGGATGTTTCTGCTGGCAAAGGTTGTGATCTCAGGTTCTCTCCTCCTTTAACATCTCAGTGATAAATGCCTTTCGTACTCCTGCGTTAAGCCCCTGTCTCAAGTCTCTGTTCTGTATTCTGTTCCTTTACAATTGTGTTCCATATCTGTCTTGCGGTATCTTAAACAACCGCCTCAAAAATGGATCCGTATTTCCTTAACACTGCAACATGGAGGTTCAGTATCAAGAAGACGGGTTACTGCAGCTCAGCCTATCCAGCAAACTGGTCCTTGGAGTTCACCCCTGACGGAAAAGCAGCCTGTTTCACAGCAGAAGACTAACAGATGAGCCAAAACAGCATTGTGCTTCTTCCCTTTCAAAAGCTGTTTGTAAAAGGGAGAGAAATAGTGGTGTTTGTGGAATACTGGTGCATTTAACACTGCTTTTGAAAGCATCCAAAGGTACCGAATCACAACTTGGACGGTTACCCCCATCAAGGGGAAAACGTTGAACAGGATCCAACTGAAGTCCCTACTTATTTGTTGGAGTTTTGCCATTTTTCCAGCAGCTGATGCAATGCATTGACTTGCTTTAGTATAATTAACATCCTTAAAAAGAACACTTACTACATAATGATCTAACAAGGATATCAGAGTTGAGAAAACAGCAGATGGATTCTAAGGCTTTTGAGTCCCTTCGGAAAAACAAGAAAACAAGCTAATAAAAATTGTCTAGCCCAAATCCATAGCATGATTATATCTCATGAAGTCACTCTAGACCGAATTCACAATGCAATTAATTTTCATGGAGAAACAGTCAGATCGGATTTAGCTTAGTGAAATATTAACATCTTCAACAACAAACCAAACCAAACTGTACTAACAAGTTAATAATGAAAAAATGATAATCAGTTTCCCTGACTGAATACACCCTGTGGGGCAAAGAAAAGCGTAACCCTCTCCTGACCTGAAGCCCAGTTTTCCTTCTTTCTGCTTTTGATCTCAAAAATGTAAGAGTTCAGGAAAAAAACTATCATCCTTTGGATGCTTAAAGCTGATCAGAAATCCCTTTGGACTTGGCACATACCATCTGTTGCCCACCCATGCAAGTGGTTGTCTGTCATTTAGTAGGTGACACAAGACACACCATCAGGGTCTGAGTCACAGCCAGCCCCCACTCTGGCAGGTAGTGACCAGTTGCAGGAGGAAATTTTGAAACCGAGGAACTCAGCTATTGCACAGGCAGCTCTGCCTACAAGCAGCTGTGGCTCATGAAACAACAGCAGGATCCCCCATGTGTAACAAATAACAGCATAATCTAAGCCTTCTCCCCCATGATAAGGTGTATGACAGTCACATCAGCACTGGTTTGGTGGTTGGTATGACCTCCCTTACTCTTATCTGTGTCCTGCAACAACTAAGTCTCTTGAGTTGGCCCAAATGACCCCTAAGGGTTGGTACTTTCAATTTGTATGCAGTTATTTCTCTTCCTTAAGAATCTTGCACCACGACAGCTGCAGCAGGTAAACATAAAAACACCAACTAATGGATTTTCAGCCCATTACTTATCAAAGGGAAATTGAAACCTCACATCTAACTCGATGTGTTCATCCATCATTCAGAGAATACTCCTGGCACTCTTTGACAAAGCATCTCAATAAGGTTTGTGAAGTGCATTTAAGAAAAATTAAAAACATCTGACCCACAAACTTGGTGACTGTGGTGTCTTCACAAAAGGCATGGCATATCAAATGAAAACCAGGAGTTGTGAGTAATGTAAATTCCAGTCTGCTAATTAAAACTCCATGAGAGCAAATGTTTCCTACCGTATGCTAGTAGTAGTAGTATAGTGCTAAAATTAAACTATGGTGGACCCAATGTATCACCCTAGAACTAATTGTCTCTATTCAACATTGCATTATATAAATAGATAGCTTTTTCCACTCTCATCACTGGTAATGACTGGTATATAATGGAGCGTCTTTTTGCTGACACACAATCCTCACTTACACTGATGCAGTCAGAGGGAGGCAAATTCTTTTTAAAGGCCATGGTGGGCTGAGCAGCCCCATATTAGCTTTAGCTGTGGGCTGGTATCATACCTTTTGTTTGCAGGGTACCATTTATTTTTGGGTATATCCCTTTTTTAGTGGGGGGGGGGGTGGTGGCACACATCCTCCAAACGTTAAGCTCCTCCCCTTCTGCCTTTCCTCGCCTGTCCTCTGATGAAATATTCTTCAGAACCTTTTCAAATATATCTCTTTTCTTTTTTTTCTTTTCTTTTTAACCTTCTGTGCAAGTGAATAGAGGGTAAACTCCTGATTTCAGCGAGAGTAATTCACATGAAAACATATGAGAACCAGAAGGAATAAACCACATTTGTATTTGATGAAGGCTTTAACACAGACAAGACTCAAGATTTTCCCGTCTTTTCGAGGGTATCAGCGGCAGAGCCTGTATTCCAGGCACTGGTGTGAATGTAAGTAACAGGGACGCAGCCAAAAGGCTATGGGACAGGTTAGGCTAAAGTGGTTATTGTCTGTGGGACTAGACAGTTTCCATTACCTCTTTTATTGGTCATGCCGTGGTCCTTTCTTCTCTGCACTTTTCTTAGAGGAGTGGCTGTGAACACCCATCCTAGTAGCAAGAAGATGTCTGGTGGAGGGAGGGGCTCTGTGATACTTGAAGGGCTGTTTCATAACAAGAGAGATTTCCAGTCTTTTTTTTTTTTTCTAAATGCCATTTGCTCTGACTTTTTATAATAGAGCATGTCTGCATGTGGGTTTGTTTATTTTTTTTCAGAGACATAAAATTTTCGTGTTTGTCTTTTTTTCAGGGTTGTTATGACAATGTGAAATGGATTAAATGGAAGAATTTAAACATAAATGAATAAAATAAATATAGTATTCCAGACAAGAAAATGACTGCATATGCCACAGAAGCAGTTCAAAGGGTTTGGTTATGCCTTTTTTTTTTTTTTTTAAAAACAAATANAGTTGTTGGGGTTTTTTTCATGTGCTGTCATGGTTTCAATCTTACATAAAACAGATAACTTTGTCAAGAAAAAGTAATGTTTTATTTTTTGAAAAAAAAAAAAGGAATGGGAATTTTGAATGTACCTTATTAAAACCTCTAAAAAGTTTGTCTTGCACCACTGACAGCCTTCTGTGAGGCACCTCAGTATTGTTTAGGACTCCCTATTCTAGGGAAGGGAGTGCGGGGTCATCTCAGTGAGTCCCCAGTGGCAGCAGTGTCATGCAGTCAGGAGACTGGATAAGGAGATATTTGTAAAAAAGGTGGTGCATCCCTTCAGGTCATGTTTTTCCTTCAGCTATGTGGTTATTAGTTAACGAATTGGGAGGAAACCACAGGGAAACCAGGAACAGGATACGTACTTCATAGCAGGGCTACAATGTGTGTCAGAAGAGACACTGGGCATTTTAGATTCTCTAGTTTTGCCAGCTGGTTGAAGATGTGCTGAACTGTCCTTTGACTCTTCAGGAACATTTCAATGAAATTTACTTTGCCACCTCTTTGAAATTATTCTTCAGGAAAGACTGGTCCATACTGGGGCTATCAGCATCAATGAGCAATATAAAAATACATTAAAAATTAATATAGTACTCCTCAGTTTGTCAAAACTCATCTGATGAACTTACTGATATGCAGTAGTACTAATTCCAAGAGCTTAACAGTACACCAGAAGGGCTGAATAAGTCCATGAAGCTGAGAAGAGTATCCAAAATTATTATAATAAATATTGTTAAAACTCAGTGGTTTTAGACACATGTAGAACATCAAACTTCTGGATGCAAACCAACCACTTGGAATAGCAAGCTGGGAATTGGGAAGATATCCAGGGGATAATATGGCTTATTGTACCTTTTTACAGCAGTAATCGAAACAAAGACGTTGAAACATGGAGACTCCATGGGCTCATGGAAGCAGCATGATCATTTAGACTGACAATCAGCCTGTTTCTAAGTGTTTTTATCTCTAAAATGAACTAAATACATGCCTGTGGGATTTCATCATTTGCATTATCGCCCCCAAACCTGAAGGAAATCCAAGAAAACCAAAAAATGCAAGACTTTTTTTCTTCAGTAAGACATTTGATATTGTAATAGCGCTCTCTGTTTTCATTCCTTCTCCTTTGTTTTATTTCGTCAATTTTAACTAGGCAGCATTTTTTTTCCTGAGTTTATAATTTAAATAAAAGGTCTGAGATCAAGTAACTGACAAAAATATCATAGCTAAGATTCATAAAACTATACTGTCGCTGTGCTATTAACTATAGAAAGGCCTGATGCAGCAACAGATAGTTGCAAAAATGTTTCATCTTTATACATTTTTAATAAGAAGAAATTGATAATAGAGCTCAAGATAAAATCAGATAAAAGTTCAGTTTAGTACTGAGATATAAGTATCCCCAAATGTGTATTATGAATTGATTCAGTAACCAAAGTCCTGGTTTAAGAGCAGTCTTTAAATTCATTGTTTTTCTCTCCATGCTTTTGTTTACCTGATTGTATATTCGCTGAGCATAAATTAATAAAACATGCATGACAATGTCAGTGTGCTTTCTGCACTTTTGTGTGTTCTGTGAATGTTGTCTTTTTCAGAAGAAATATCAAAGAGCATTTAAAGAGAATGAGCAGTTACAAACAAATAGTTTAACATTACTTCAAGTAGCTTGATTCTGAGAAAATTCAAACAATATTAGGGAGCCAAGATGCTAGATATTGCATAAAATCACAGTAAAAGTTGTTTCTTGCCCTTTCCTTCCAAGATTACCAGTTCAGAGACATACAGAGCTCCCATTTACAGATGAAGAACAGCAGCACGGACTGTAATACATCTATTTATTTGCAGAGGTTATGCTATATTATTCTGGGGAAAAGTAAACAAAATAAACTCTGTTGCATGGGCATCACATACATTGAATTATGGAGACCAATATACTTAGTTTGAGAAATAAATACACCATCATCATGCAAATAAACCAGTGCAAGGAATTCATAAACAATGACAAAAAAATTAACCAGTAATTCTACAGCACCTTCGTATTACAAGTCGCAGAGATTATTTCCTTGAGCAGAACTAGCAACAACATAACTGATAGAAATGACCACCAGGAGTGACAACATTTGGAAATGCATAGGATCCACAGAAATCAAAAACATGGCTCTTGACTTATGTATAAGACCTAGCAGGATACCAGATTTTCTGGCAACTGAGAATGTTCTTGGTTCAGTTTCAGGTCACAGTTAAAAGACAGGAAAGAATATTATTTTTGTTCTCTGTTCTGGAGAAATCTCGTCTCTCTTTGTTTAAAAACAGCCATCTGAATTTCCATGCCAACTTTCAACCTTATTTTAGGACTTAGAAGTATTTCAGAATACTTTGTACAGGCTCCTACACCAATACTGTAACATTGTTTTTGACTTAGTTTAACATTTTAGTGTAATGTTTTAGACTATAAAATCACTCCTCCACCTCAGTGAATTGGACGCCCGGCAGGGTTTAACTGGGAGAAAAAAAGCTTCAGAGAGGAAATAGAGAAATCAGGTGGATAAGCTTTAGCAGTAAGATGCTATTAAGTAAGGGATACTAGGGACAATGCTGAGATTTATTTTCTGCATAGGTGTGGAAGGCAATGGATAACAAAGCATATGAAGGAAAGATAAGTGTGCATTTTCAGTTCTGGTAAATCTACACTGTGACAAAAACAAATTGTTTCAAGTTTGTGATATCTCAGTCTTCAGTTAATAGCACCTAGCCACTGCCGCCTCCTTGCTGGGAAATCTCAGTCCTGGTGAAGTGGTTTCCATGGTTACATAAAAACACTCATGTCTGATTTGTTCTATCAGGTGAAATACCTGTGAAAGCAGGTATGTGAAATATGTATGTATATTATGTACGTGAAAGAGGCAGCTGCTTAAATGTTTATCTCTAAGAAAATATTTGTATGGCCATGCACACATACTGCTTACTTCAGGTTCTGTTTAACTTCGGGTAAAACCACGTACTGGCACAAAAACATCCAGCTGCCTGACTGAAAGAGCTCGCTGCAGAGTTAGCTAGCAAATTTTGAGCAGAGAAACAAACCGCAGAGTAAAGGTGCGCTCACTTGTCTGTTATCAGAAAACTGTAGAATGGATGCATGATGAAGGCGACCACTGTTGATAATATTCATATTTGAATTAGTGTCTATTAGCACAGCAAAGAAGGACTTTGCCAGGGGAGGGGGGGAAGTATGTGACAAGGTGGGCCTGCATGGCCACCCACTGGTCACCCCAGGATATTTGAGAAAGCTCTCAAGAGGGACCTTAGTCTGTCAGCAAAAGAGAACAAATGAGGCTTCAGCTCTTACAATGATCAGGCAGCAGGGGCTTGTTTTGGTTGGATTGGGTTTAACAAGTGTTTTCTCTTCCAGACCGACATTTAAATTCTTGTCTTTTCATTTATGCTGCTCGATTAGAGGGGAAAGAAAGCAGTCCTTGTACGTAAATGTTAGATATCTACCTTTTCTGCTTCTTGAAAGGGGAACAGTCCTTTTTTCTGTGAGAATGTTACAAGTTTTCAAAAAGAAAAGGGAGTGTTCTTGAGTAATATAAAGTAATAACTGGGTTCTAAAACTGAGTGTGGAAAATGGTTTTAAAATCTGAATTCTGAAATGTTTACCTCTAGCTGTCTCCAGTGGCCTTTCCTTTACACAGATTCTTGTCACCCACAAGTGGCAAGGAAGAGAATAAAATATAATAAAATTGAGATTCAGATAAATGAAATTATTTGTCTGAAGATCTCCACTTAGGCCAATGATGCAGGTAGAAACAGAATCTCAATCCTTGCAAGTGCCTACTGTCCAAAAAAGATTGTATGACCATCTGATATTTCTCATTGTGTCATCCTCTTGCCTGGATTTAAGTCCTATATAGGCCTGTATAGCCATCACCATTTCCCTGAAACCTCCTCAGGAAATCTGTAATTGGAATTCTGACATGGCTTTTTTTCCACCTGTCTAGTGAGTGATTCAGCCCAGTAGGATCTGGTCATATGGAGATCTTCAAAAGAAGCTACTAATTGCATTGGCTGAGTAAATAGATGCAATGTGTCAGATGCTTAAACTAAGATTGCACAGACAGTGTGTTCAGAGCCTAGTTATGGTGTGCAACCTAATTAAAAATATATCCTAAAGTTCTCCCTGGAGACCAGTAAAATCTCTGTGGATGCTGGTCTCTCTGGCAGGTAGACACTAATTGACAAGACCAGTGTGTGGGAGACTAGGCACCCCATGGAACATACCCGATCTGGTAAAAATAAGGCTGTGAAATAGAAGTTATGATGTCTGCCTTCGTGGCAGACCCTTTGGATCAGAGATTTAAGAGAAACCTGCAAAGTTGTGTCCTTTCAAAATGTGATTTTCAAAGTGAATCTGTCACCGGCTGTCACAAATGCATTGAAGACTGTGACAAAGTACCTTTTGCTGGTTTGATTTCTTTTCATGTCCTGGGGAAGTAAACAACTAGTTTCTAAACCTGTCATCTGTTTGTCACCATTCTGTAATAGGAGGCTTTATTGGTAGGAGGAAGCAGACCTCTGGCTGAAGACCCCCTTCATGTCTCTGTCTCTCTAGCATCCTCTGGAAAGGATGCCACCCGGATGGCTTTTGGGTTGCATAGAAGGAAGGCAAAGCGCTGTGATAACTAAATTAGTTTGTCCACATATTTTGAAGTGGGTTCATACAATATTTTGTTTTCAAGGTGAATTCTCATACTAATATCTTGCTGACAGATTTTCGCACGATTAGAAGTTGTTCTGTCCTCTAGAGACGCAATGTATGTGATCTATCCCCATGGGGGATGCAAAAATGCTTCATCAGAAGGGGTTCCTCAAGCAAAGAGTTACCAACGCCATCTTGAGCTATATAATACAGTTGTCAGCCAATTGCTTGGAAGTCCATTCTGTTTTCTCCTTGTTCCCTACCTTTTCTCAGAAAACATCAGCCCGCAGTTCTAAACATCCTTTTGTGGGGACCAATTCTGTCATTTCTATTGTCAATACAATTCTTCCAACCGAGAGAAAAAAAGATTTACATCATGATTAAGGAACTTTAATTTCTATTCAGATCCTGCTGAATCTAGCCCTCTAACTCAACAAACACTCCCCAGAATATTCTTTTCCAGAGAAAAACAAAGCAAAATCACACCCCCAACTAAATCACTCATGAGGGGTTGTTGCTCTATGAAGACATAATTTAGAGTGAGTTCATTGCAGAATTCCTGCTGGTGTTTGCCCTGTTCCATTCACTGACTCAAGCTAGCAGTTGAATAGCCGGTATATCTGTTGAAATAGAGAGCAAATGTTTTCTGTTTCTTTGCAGAATGAATGAGATATGGCACATACTTTTATTCGTGCTGCACTCCTAAGACTGGCTTCTTCAGCTCTCTAATCAGGTAGCTCTGAGTGATTTCAGCCACTGATGATTTATTCAATGAACCGTACCAAAACAAAAAACTGTTCTACAAATACGTAACCTGAATAGAAAGTACAAAGTTTATTTACTTTCAGGTCATATTGATTTCAATTCAGTCCCAAGATCTTGAGGGTTGCAGGGAGTTTCATAAGTCCTGGAAAACATTATTCTTCCAGTAAAAATTCATGCTGAAACATGTTTATTTTGTTATTTTCTATTTATCATTAATGTTCAGATTTAAAAAGAAACAAGTCAGGAACACAAACATCAGCAGGTAACTCAACTGGCCAAGCTTGTAACATAGGTACAGAAAAAATGAAAATAAACAGTGAACCTCTCAAAAATCAGCCAGAGGTTGAATGCCTGTTTGTCCATGTTAAAATAACATGTTAAAAATAAACTGAGAAAGGAAATCAAGATTGAAAGGTTGTAAACTAATATTTCACTAACTCCAGAAAGAATATTATTCATAAAGAATTTTTGAATAGATTTGCTTGATCATCTAGTCTAGCTATTCGTGTGGATAGGGTACTGTTATTTGATTCATGATAATTAATTTGTTCTTAAAGCATGAGTAGTGCTCTGGGTGCATAACAAACAATCCAGGTGTCTATAAAGCTGGGGTACCTGCTGTGAGGAGGCTTATGGTCTAATTATCTAACAGTAGTCTGTTCCAGGATCACGGTGCCAAAAAAAGTGCAATCTTTATCATGCTCCATTTTCATCTTTCTGTTCAGTGACTCAGAAATGGCGCAGAGCTAACCGCTCTTTGCCAGATAGGTATAGAAGAAATTACAACATTTTTTCTGCATTATTCATGTCATTAGTTTGGGAGTGACTGAGAGCATTGCTAGTCACCCTCTAGAGTAATATTCAGTGTATTAGAATGGAGGAGGAACAGCAAACTTCCCTGTTGGTAGTGGAACATGGCATTCTTGATGGTACATGTATGAGATGTGAGAAATGGCTCCGTGCTCAGTGTGGTGATGTGAGTGAGCTGAAAATGATCTCCTGTCATCCTCTTGTATGAAGTTGGAGATGTGGAAGATTTTCTGTGAACTAAACACCTACAAAGCCTGCATTAAAAACCAAAACCAAAACAAAACAAAACAAACCCCACGCATAGATGTGGCCCTGAAGTTTGGACCATTGCAGTTTTAAATTCCAGCTAGATGCTGTTGCATTGCCACTGATTTCAGAGCATATGTCTACCAGTGGCTTAAACGCACATGTCATCTTGTTTTTCTGACTTCAGTAAAAGCAGCATATCAAATAATTTAACTGGACCACTAGCGTCCATGTCTCTAGAGAGCTGATCAGCTACCCACATACCTCTGCATGTCCCTCCCTGGTATGTTGCATCATGAAACACTCTTGCCTTGTTCACTCAGTATCCATATAATCAGGTCATATGGATAAAGGCCATTACGAGGAGCAGAAGGCCAGGTTTGAAGCCATTTGTACCCTTCATGTTACTGACCTAAGATATCAGCTCTTGAGTCCATGAATGACCCCATTGTGGTGCCGTGCTCCCCCAGCTGATGGTGGCTGAATTTGGACTGTGGCTGTTCTCTCTCTGCTGACCACTGAGTGACGACAGAGGGAAGGGAACACTGGTGTGATTGCACTGTCCTCAAAATTTGCAGTGAATAAAAGTGGCTGCAGAGCTTGCAGATTCAACAGGTCACCCTCTAAAAGGAAGCTTGTGTCTGCCTTGAAGCAACAGCACATGTTTTTCAGGATCCCAATCCCCCTTTCCACCCATCTCCTCCTAGTCAACACAGATTTCCCAAGCATGTGGCACATATATGGCCATATATTAAAAATGCTAGGGGACAAGTGTGCCATCTGGGTAGATTAATCAAGAAGGACACTGTTTATTCATCTGGATAAGAATGGTGAAGCACAGGGGAGGGTTTATCCCTGACATTCTGAGTTACAGTGAGTACATATGTGACACGTATATTTAGAAACTCATCACTCCGCATTTCAGGCGAAGCCAAAAGAACCTTCCTTTAGTAACACTAGCTATGCCTTGCAGTCCTAGGTCATCTCACACTGTCAGGTTTTTTCAGGTGTTGAACTATAACCTGGTACCAAAAGCATGTGTGCTTAGCCACGGGTTTTAAAAGGGCTTTCTCTGAGAGACAGACATACTGCTTGTGTCAGTATTGTAGCACCCTGGTTTGCCACCCACAGTATTTGTGAAGCAGGACAGAGGGCTCTCCAGGTACTCTTCATGGATCCCAGTGGAATAGCCTGTCTTTCCTGAAGAGAGAATAAGTCCATGAAACAACATGTTCACACGTCTCCCAGAAGCAAGATGCTTTCCAACATCTGGATTTACATGTCTGTACACATTTGGATTTTATACCCTCCCTTAAATCCATCATCTCTTCCCCTTAGTAAATAAAACTTCTTCTCTTCCCTGTCTCCATTCTCCTTGGTTTTCTCAGTCAATTTCCATCTCTGAATAGATTAATCTCCCAAAATGTCTTAAATCATATTAAAAACCTAAACTTGAGCATGAGAAACCCTGCTAACGTGGACTCTGAACTTTACCACTCCCTTCTGAGTCAGCCCAGTAAAATAGTTCAAGGCTGGGTCTATACGCAACATAAATGTACTTCAGCTAGCTGACATAAAGCTGGCTTGTTTTCAGATATTCTCATTTTGGGTCATTAACTCAGTTTCTACTTCACAAGTTGTCAAATAACTGCTCAAGCAGAAAAAGATCTACAATATGTCTGCAAAATTGAAGATTATTTATTGTTGGTGGGAAGCTGCAAATCAATTCACTTCATTCTCAGCTAAAAAAAACCCAGTGGCAGTGTGCATACTCTCATCTTTAAGTGCTCAGTTTTGCACAGGGATCCTTCTCTGTGCTGATTGTCCACATTGTTTATCTGCAGGTAAATATGTAGGCACTGTCTGCTGCTTTCCTGTTGTCCATCTTGGGTAAAGATCCAATCAGATCAGAGATCCAACTTTCAGAACAGACCCACAGAAAGCTGTCAGCTGAGAGGAAGGTGTGCAGCAAAGACACAGAGAGAGGATGGGGAAGCAGAAGCTGGACTTTCTCTTTTGCTGCCCTAAAGTGAAATTACAGCCTCAAGTGCTTAGAGCTGTGCGAGCAATGAACACAAACAGTTTACCGCTTACCTGCAAATCATATCTGTAAGTATCTGTGGTGGGTTTTCTGCATGCCTTCCTTGTTTTCATTGAAGACCTTTTAATGCTATACTGCATAGAGAAGTTGCATTGCTATCAGAAGACTTGTCTAGACTTTAGGACCCAATAAGCAACTTAAGCCTGTTCTTCTAACATACAGACAGAGCACATCACAGAGCTTCGAGATTTGTAAATGAAATTATTCCATGACAGTCCACACCTAAGATCATTTTGTGCAACAAACAGCCCCACAAGTAATTCTGAGAACTGCGAATACCCACTTTTCCCCTTACCATTTTTTCTGCACTGAGCTGGGGAGGTGGGGGAGAAAAACAGTGCAGGGTTCCTTCTGGATTCCAATAGGAAAGGCCCAACAACAAATGACATATTAAAATAGCTGGTTTAATAAGACAGAATAAAAAGAGGAATATAGATAGTGAACAAAGAATAAAAAGAGGACTACAGAAGTGAACAAATTTAAGTCTTTTAAGACACTGGGAACCCTGCTTTCATGCAGTATTAGATGGACCCCAGAAGGATTTTCCCATGGCACCCTGCACAGATCCTGTTGGTGGAGAGGTTCCTCCCCCTTCTCATGCCGTGATGCCTTTTATTTCATGTACAAACAGAATAATGTATCTTCTCCTGATGTCATAGCATCCACCAGTGCCCAGCACACACCAGCACGGGGCACTCCAGCAGATTTCCTTAGAGCAGATACTCATATTAATAAATAGGCTGCTCAGGTCCTAAGTACAAGACCCACTAGAGCAGACAGGGCTTGCTCAAGGTCACTAACTCATCGAATACAATGTCTTCTGCAAGCTCCCGATAGACTATTGTAATGACATGTAAGTTACTGCACCAGATCACAGTTGCTGTCCATTTGCTCTGTTCTTTTTCTTGAGTAGAGACCGATAGCATGTTTTCAGAGAGCAACACACACACAAAAAAAAGAGACTGAAAAAAATTCCCTGTTTTGTTAGAGGAAATCAAAGTACATTGCCTTGAGGCTGTGACCCAGGAACCTAGAGTACTTGGGGAAACGGGGAAGGAGAAACGAATTAGTTTATTCTTTTTTGCATTATGGAGCCTGCGTTGGCCTGTGGTTGTCTGTTTAGTTGTCTGGTTGTAGTGTCTCACCTAACGGCTGTTTTGAGGATGAATGTGTTGAAGACACTCAAGTAATGAAGTCCATATGACTTAGATTAGATTCACAAGGGACACACTTGTATTTTCTTTTAAAGTTAATTTGACTCCAGATTTGGTGGGAAATATATTTGCACGATTTGCTCTTCTACTCCTCTTTTCAGAAACTTTAATTGGCTACAAAAAGTCTCTCAGTCTGTAACTTAACATCTGCTATAATTACATATATACACATTTCATAACAAGATTTCCAAAGTCACCACAGGTCAGGTAGGTTACACTGCTACTACTATTTTTATACGGCAGTCAGCCTTAATGTCTGCCAAGAGAATGAAGCAGTCCAGCTTTCACTGGGAATTGTTTGCAGTCTCAGAAAGGCTGCAAGCATTCACACACAGTTCATGGTCAGGGTCAAATGTGCTTATTAGACTTATGTCAGCCCTCACCTAACAAGAATTCATGCATATGCCTAATTTAATTGACATTGTTTTTTCTCAGCGTCAGGAAACTTCAGACACCAGGAAACAAAACTTCACTATTTTTCTAATGGGGTAGCATCTGACACATATTTGATGTTGCCCAGATGCAGAAGAAGAGAGCCTGTGCATTGAGGAGATTATAAATTTACAAACAAGCTATTCATTACAGCTTTAATAATTCATGACTGTAATTCCTGTTCCTATTGGATGCACAAATTTCAGAGGAGGTAAAAAAAAAAGATTACTTAAGCTACCAGACACTTTATATTCCCTATAAAGAAAGGATGGGTATAATTTTTTTTCTTTTTTATATATCTGCATATGTACATGTACATATTTGTACATATATATCTGTACAGATGAAGAACTTCTACCATCACCTGGACCTTTATGATGTCCCATTTCAATCATGGACATTGCTGAAAGTATAGTGAGGTCTGACAGGCAGGTTGTCTCTTTAGTTCTCAAGCACTTTTACCTTGATAAGGATTTTCCAATCAATGCTTTCCATTATCTTCCAGCAATGTTAATTGAAGATGTATTCACATCAAACACTTCTATCTTATCTGAAGAAGGTACGTGGAACAGAGTTCCAGTACAATAGAAATAGTAATATTGTGAGGCAGTAATTATATTCACACTTCATGCGCTGCTAGAATTACTTGCAAGTTAAAACTATCAAAAGTTGCAGTTGTTGTGTCTCTGGATTACTGATGAAGAAACATTTAATATCAGCTAGTAGATGGGAACTTCCCAAACTCTCTGAGATGGGTTTTATATTATTTAGCAGTCTTTATGAAATAGCAAAGTCTTAAACTTTCTTAGGAAATGAATATTCTTCTCATATGGAGAAAAAAAATGGTGTAGGAATAAGTTTCCTTTCCTTAAAGATCATGACAAAAACACATTTTGGTCTCCCTTTCTACTTCAGAGGGAAAAGAAAGGCCCAGATAAATTTTTACTCTGGTGTTGCGGGTTATCCTATGAAGGTTCTTTAGAGAGCCTTCTTGGTTGCTGCTGTAGGGTTCTTGCCTTGACGGCCACACTTCCTGAGGCTCTGCGGTCTCCACACAGCCTTGCTCACTCTTCTGACTCTACAGAAGGGCAGAAGGGATACAAAACAACCTAACTGTCTCCCGACTTCTCAGCTGTGGAATGTCAGCCAGCATGTGGCAGGGGTGCAAAGCACTCATGCAGCAGCTTGAATGACACCATCTTCTGCAATAGTAAGTGCTGGCATGAGCTTGTTTCTTTTTTATAAGGAGTGGACTACCTAGAAGGTAAGCCATTTCCTCTATGATGATCCTTATTTGCCAGCTCACTAGGATGATGACAATGACCTGAGCTTCCATGGTCAGAAAAGGAAGCAGAAGAGATGTCGAGGATGCTCATCTCCGTTCTGCTGCACTCTTACTTCCTCAGATATAGTCTACATCTGGCCATGTGTGGGAGCCAACCACTGACACAGTATCAAAATTATTTGGAAACTAGGACTGAAAATGTTGCTGCCGTTGAAGCTTTGATGAATATTCTAACACAAAAAATGTCATTCCAGTTTCTCCTCTCTACACATATATGAGATGCTTCCAGGGTACATCCCTTTGGGCAGCAGGACAATGGGAAAGGGGCTCTGGGAGACTCTATCTGAGACAGATCCTCTTCTTTCCAGGGGAGAAGTGGAGCACCACTGAAATCCAAAAGACAAACTGTCAGTGGACCATTTTAAGAGCTGCTGCAACAAAAGCCATGAAACACGTGTGAGCGGAATGTGGCTGGGGGACGTACACAACATGTGGGGAAGAGTCACATCATTTCCATGTTTCCTTCTCCCAGCAGCCTTTGTGGTCTGTTTGTTATAGACCGGAGACGGGCGTTGCATGCATCTCCCATGAAATATGAGCTGTCATCCTACCTGGGAGTTCAGGAATTCCTTTCTGACTTTAGTTTTGTGAGTGTGACTGTGGTATTTTGAAAAGAGAAAAATCAAAGTAGATATAGATCTCTCTTTTTTTTATTCACATGATTAAATGACTAAGACCTGGGAGAAAGTCAGGGTTTTCAAAGCTCACTTAAAATGAGCTACTGTTTTGGGTTCCAAGCAGGAAAAGTTAAGCTAACAGAAAGTACCGAAATTAAGCAACTGAGGGAGCTGTAGTTATTATCACTAATATGGAGTAGTATTGTACTTAACAGGTAATATTGAACTCACAGAGGTCAGCGATAGACCTCAGATTAACCTAAATGGACCAGAGTCAAACGCACTGGTGATTCCTGCAGTTCTATGGGATATTTCAAGTGGCAGCAGTATCTCTTGATTGCTAATTAAAAATTATGGACATACAACAATGTAATTTAAATTGAAGTTGCTCATAGTGAAGTAGGGCTGCATTGATTATCTGAGAACTGATGGCCTCCTCCTGCTGGGCAGATACAACACAACTAGAAGCAATGTAAACTCCAATGAAATATGATATAAATTAAGACTTTCCTTCTTTACAGACCTGTCTGTAAAAAGCTTCCTCTGCAGCTAAAGGACATCTTTTCATAGGAAGGTAGCCTTACACATCTGGAGAAGGACGCTTTGGGTTTCATTGCTGTTGAATTCAGTACTTCTTGATACACCCGTGATTTGTTGTGCACAGTTCTTTTTGTCTAAAGGGATGATCTCTGTAATGTGTGGGTAACTGCCTTGAGACTATTCAGTTCCCATCCTCTTTCCTAAGGATGCCAAAAAGCTGAAAGGTTATGTGATGTGTCCATATTTTTGTTGAGGGTAAAGATAAACCAGCAACTAACTTGTCCTAACAGCCAAAGGGAAATCAGGCACTTCTTACTTCTGGCAAATGTTGACCTGAATTAAATTTGAATCAGTGAAATGCCCTGAACGCTCCTCTGTGTCTCTTGAACAGTTGTTTCAGATTTATTTCTAATCTCTTCAAAACACACTTTATCGGGCAGGAAAATACATGTGCTTATGGGTTGTATAACTCTCTTTTGAAAATGCTTAGGATTTTGAAATCAAAGAATCGTGGACATAGAGTTTTGATGGGTGGATAAAAACTTAAGGAAGAGAGCACCTTTTATTTTTAGAAATCAGCTCTCCAGTCTCTAACTATAAAGCTGAGAATTTGTCTAAATTAATTGCTAAGGTCTAAGGACCAAAGTAGGAAATATAACTCTGGTGCTTTACTAACCAGGATTGCTTTCAAATCCATACTCCCTGGTACAAACGTAGCAGGAGTATGTAGTACAGAGCCAAGAGGTCACTCCTTGGAGAACTTGCCCTAAAGCCAGCTGAGGAACAGAGAAGAGGATGAAGGATTAACCTTGCACAGCTGATCTGTAGCTCACTTTGACATGGCTTTGCTGTAAGGGTGCTTATGGCAATGTTACGCAGTTACCTGCAAAGATAATGAAGTAATGAAACACACATTTGCCTTGTTCCACAGCACTTTCTCTTCAACACAGAGGAGTAAATTTGGAGCAAACCCCCCTTCTTTTCTCATCATGTTTTACCTATGTTTTTTCATCTTCCTCTCGTGCAAAGGTGTTATGAAGTAAAACAGGGCTCTCCAAGGAGATACCTAACTTCTCAGGAAAAATACCTGTGTATTTTAGTCTGTATTAGAACTCTAAGTTAATTGAATTTTTACAATATTCCTATGAGGAAATTGAGTATCATTGCCATTTTACAAGTGGCATAAATCATGCCTAACTTGTTTATGAACTTCCTCCCATTTTGTTGTGAAATGGCAAGATGGAGGACTCAGGGAACTACAGACTGGTCAGCTTCACCTTGATCCCTGGGAAGATGATGGAGCAGCTAATCCTGGAAACCATTTCCAGGCACTTGAAGGACAAGATAATCACCAGGAGCAGTCAGCATGAATTCACCAAGGGGAGGTCACGTTTGACCAACTGATAAGTTTTTTATGATGGAAGGACTGCCTTGATAGATGAGGGGAAAGCAGTGGATATTGCCTACCTTGAGTGCAGTAAGACTTTCAACACTGTCTCCTGTAAGGTCCTCGTAGAGAAGCTGATGAAGAATGGGCTGGAGGAGCAGACAGTGAGGTGGGTTGAAAACTGACTTGAATGGCTGGGCCTGGATGGTGCTAACAAGCAGTATGAAGTCTAGTTGGAGACCTGTAGCGAGCAGTGTACACCAGGGGTCAGCTCTGGATCTGATCCTGTTTAAAATCTTCATTAATGATCTGGATGATGGGGAGAGTGTACCCTCAGCAAGTTTGATGATGAAACAAAACTGGGAGGAGTGGTTGATACACCAGAGGGTTGTGCTGTCATCCAGAGGGACCTCAATAGGCTGGTGTTATGGTTTAACTCCAGCAGGCAACTAGGACCACGCAGCCACTAGCTCACTTCTCCCCCACTACCCCAGAGGGACGTGGAAAAGAATTGGGAAAAATAAGGAAAACTCATGGGTTGAGATAAAGACAGTTTCATAAGTAAAGTAAAAGCTGCTCATGCAAGCAAAGCAAAACAAGGAATTCATTCACTGCTTCCCATGGGCAGGCAGGTATTCAGCTATCTCCAGGAAAGCAGGGCTCTGTCACGTGTAATGGTCATTTGGGAAGACAAATGCCATCACTCCAAACATCCTCCCCCTCTTCCTTCTTCTTCCCCCAGCTTTATATACTGAGCATGACATCATATGGCATGAAATACTCTTTTTGTCAGTTGGGGTCAGCTGTTGCAGCTGTGTCCCCTCCCAGCTTTTTGTGTACTCCCAGCCTACTCGCTGGCAGGGTGGTGTGAGGAGCAGAAAAGGCCTCGACTGCTTAGCCACAACTAAAAATATTGGTGTTTTATTAACATTATTCTCATCCTAGATCCATAAAATAACACTATACCAGCTGCTAGTAAGAAATTTAACTCTATTCCAGCTGAAACCATGACAGCTGGAGAAATGGACTGACAGGAACATCATGAAGTTCAACAAAGGGAAATGCAAAGTCTTGCACCTGGGAAATGCTGAAAGATGACCAACTGGAAAGCAGCTTAGCAGAAAAGGACCCAGGGTTACTGGTGGACACCCAGTTAACCATGAGCCAGCAACACACCCCTGTGGCAAAGAAGGCTAGTGGTATTCCGGGCTGCATTAGAAGGAGTGTTGTCAGCAGGTTGAGAGAGTGATCCTTCCCTTCTACTCAGCACTCCAGGCAAGGCCACACCTGGATTACTGGGTCCAGTTCCGGGATCACCAGTACAAGACAGATATAGAAGTAATGGAGGGAGTCCAGTGAAGGGCCACAAAGATGATTAAGGGACTGAAGTCTCTCTCATATGAGGAAAGGCTGAGAGAGCTGGGACGGCTCAGCCTAGAGAAGGGAAGGCTCAATGGAATCTTAACAATGTATATAAATACCCGAAAGGAGGGTGCAAAGAAGGCAGATCCAGGCTCTTTTCAGTGGTAACCAATGACAGGAGAAGAGACAATGGGCACAAAGTGAACTGTAGGAGATTCCCTCTAAACATCACAAAACACTTTTTTACTATGGGGGTGACCAAGCATTGGCACAGACTGCCCAGGGACGCTGTGGAGTCTCCAACCTTGGAGATATTCAGAAGCAGTCTGGCCATGGTCCTGGATAACTGGCTGTAGGTGGCCCTGCTTGAGCAGCAGGGTTGGACAAGATGACCTATGGAGGTCCCTTCCAGCCTCAGCCATTCTGTGATTCTGTGAATTCAAACACAAAAGCAGGAAGAAAGAGACGTATTCTAAGGAAGGTATTCAGTGTTGTTACTTCAGTTGATTTTATATATTATCGATGCAGTACTGTATCCTTATCCAGATAAAAGTCAGAAATAAAGAAGCATGATAAAATCACCTGGATGTGGTAAACACACTTGCATCATTTATTTGTGCATTTTTGAGTAACGTCTTTTTCCTGTTGTACTATAAAAATGCTGCAGGGGAAGCGACAATTCTGATGCCCAATTTAAATAAGTGGAAGGTGCCCCCTTCATTTGAGATCGGCATGGTACCCTCATAACTTCTCCCTATACCCACTCTTTCTTCAAAATTAATGGCAACCTGAAACACCAATATTTCTAATACAAAGATGAAACAGGCATTTCTTGTCTACCAGCATAATTCAGAAATCCTAGCAATGAGTTCCATTTACAAATTTCAAATATAAATTTTTTTATTCTTTTCTACCTGAAGATGTTCTCAGCAAACATTTGCTCTGTGTGCAGAATGCAACATTTTGAAAGCAACACCTCTTCTCATTTTGAAGTAGTTTTTCTAAATGCTCCTTATTCAAGCGGGTGAAGAAAGCAATAAAAGATTTTTCAGCAAAGCAGGTAGTGAAGTAAAGAATAAAATATTAGCCTTCCCCAAAAGTTTTCAGTTGTCTTTCATTACCTTATCTTTCAAAACCTGACACTTTTTAGAAATCACTCACGACATTATCAAAACAGGCAGAAGGGTCTTGGCCTCTTTGTCTACAAAGACTACAGGAAATCTGAACAGCTGTGGAGTATGATGTTCTGGGAAGACTGGGGGGGGTGAGCATCGGCACAAGGGGGATCACACTTCCTAAGGGAGTATGAAATAGTATTCACTAGGGAATTAACACATGACACGGGTCTCTGCATGTTTTAACAGATCTCCAATTACATTTGTTTGCTTTGTTGCTCTCTACTAGCAGAAGTTGCTGTGTATCATCAGCATGTTGTTGCTGCAACAAGGCATATTGAATTACAGAAACAAATTTGTAAAAGAGCTTCATGGATGGTCTAAAGCAGGATGAAGTATACTGTGAAGCTCTTTCACAGCTGTTTGTCTAATCTAATCATTTAAAGACCCCTGGCAAAAGAGATCTCTACAGTTTTTCCAGTCAGCCAGCTCTGACGCCTTAGCAGTCAGAAAGCTCTTAATAATATTCATTCTATTACAGTTGGGAATAAATTCTTGTTCTGAGTTCATCCTGCAGGACCCATGTTGGCTCCTTTGAAAACCATTTACAATAACAACTTATGTAATTAATTATCATATTGACTCCAACATCCCACCTTCTTTTTCCTATATAAACTCATTCCTTCCCATTTTTCACTGAAGTGAACATAACTTTCCTTGAAGTTATATTTTAGAGACTGTTTATTCTTACAACTGTTCTCTAAAATCTTCATTTTCTTCCCCGTATATTGACATTTCTTCCCTTTTTTTTCTACTAAGGAACATTTTTCTGGTTTTTCTTTGAAATCACAGGGCCTTAAATTTATATTTTCTTTTTAAAAAAGAAGCAAAACTGAGACTGTCAGAAAACCAAACAACTCTGAGGGATTTGACTTCAAGAAAAATGCCAAATATCATGAAGCTGGTGATTAAAATTGCAAGAGCTGGCAGCATGACAATTGCAGGTGATGAATATGTATGCCAAGGCTTTCCAGACATAGTAATTAACAGATTGATGTGCCTGAATGCTGCATGCAACAAATTTAGAAATGAGGGGAACTCTTCGGCTTTCTGCTTTGTTCTGTACTGAACATCCTGCTGTACCTCAGAAAATACATAGGAGTCACAGCCGAAAGCCACAGAAGATAAATGAGAGAGCAGACTTGTTTGAGTAGCACACCACCTTCAGCAGATGCGCAGATTATGAGCCCATGTATAAAGGATGTGATTTTTCTAACCGAAAGCAAGGCATTTTAGATGTCATTGTACATGGATATGGTTCATCTCAGCACTGTCTCCCCACGTTCAGGGCAGATTTGCAGTGCCCACACCTGGTTCATGTCTCTATTTGGGTCTCTGCACTTCAAAACATGACAACTGTGTTGCATACGTTCACCATATGTGCAAGAGCCACAGTGTGGGCATCTCGGACCAGAAGCAGTTCACCTCCTAGTGCCAGACATCCCCCTGTGGTTTCACTCTCCACATGGCCGCTGCTTTTAGTTCAGCTAGAGTCAGGTTTATAC
This sequence comes from Anarhynchus alexandrinus, assembly GCA_008711295.1. Classification (NCBI taxonomy): domain Eukaryota; kingdom Metazoa; phylum Chordata; class Aves; order Charadriiformes; family Charadriidae; genus Anarhynchus; species Anarhynchus alexandrinus. The sequence goes on from VUYV01000028.1 coordinate 2,365,230, forward strand.
CAAAGGTATCTTCTATAGTGAGATGGATAGATAGATCCATAGTGAATGGCCAGGGCAGTGGTCCAGCTAAACCAATACGCTGCTGTGGAGTAAAACGGGATGTGATTTTGGGAGAGCATGGGAGACTGCTCAATTCCTTTCCCCTCGCACTCGTCCAGGAACCTGAACTGTTGTGCTGGGGATGTAAGAGCTGCTTTCCTGCCTATTCACTTTGCCTCTCTCTGTATGTAGTCATGGCCCATGAATTTTTCTAGACTGTTTTTAGACCTACTGTTGATATCTGCCTTCACAATCTCTACTGGCAGCAAATTCACTATCCAGGGCTTATTTTTTAATCTGCTTAAACCAACATCCTACTAGTTTTGATGTGTCCCCCTTGCTGTAGTGGGTGGTAAATAACAAATCTGCAGTCACTGCTGCTTCTCTGAAAAAACAAAAATCTGATATGCTGGTATAAAATGCACATTTAGCTCGACACTGCGTCTGGAGACAGCAGAAGTGGAAGAAATAGGAGAAGAGGGATTTGGGGGAAATCCTAGATTAATTAGTGTAAAGCAGGCACCGTGTAAGTTCAAGCAGATAGGGAGTTATGAGAGACAGGAGGAAATGCACGGAGAGTTATTGAGGCTGCACAGGGAGCTGGGTAGAGATTGTGTTGGTGGCCAGGCAGGGGACAGATGGACATCAGTTTCAACTAGGGACAATTTTCCATGAATACCCTGCCACCTGCTTTCCACTGACTGCTTCCAGGACTGAGATATGCATAAGAGAGAGAGCTTATGCTATGTCAGACACATGCTACGCTCTGCATGAAGTGGCCCTTAAGCACAAACTGAGAAAGGAACAAACAAGTTAACGGTCCTTTCTGTCTGGGTTTGCCTTACAGCACTTTAACTGGACCATGCTGCAGGTGACATTGTGTATCCTCAATCACATGATGATCCTGAATTATTTTTTTATTGGGGAGGGATATTCTTAAATTTCAAAATCTTTCAAGTTTAAAGTCCAATTATTTTTGGAAAGAAGATTGACGGTGAATGAGTTGTGTCTGTCAGCTGTCAAATTAACAGTCTCCCAGATCTCGTTCTTTTGAAGGCACATTAATGTAAAGACAAGAAGAAAACAGAAAAAAAACCACCCCTGCAGAGTCATATTTTAGTCAAGCAGTCACAGAGAAGATTCAAACAGCTTGGTGTGTTTGACTGAATAAATGAAATATGTAGATGAAAGAAGATCCAGAAGCTTTTGATCCCTTTCATATGTTTTTGCTTGGGGGGTTGAGAATTGAGACATAAGATCATTTCAATGTACCTCTGCCTTTGCTTTAAGCAGAAATGAGTTTCTATAGTAGGGACAACCAGAGGAAAATGCCATCTGATGTTTAGCATCAATATGGAGGCACACAGGATGTGTAAATATGCCACAGAAATGCACGTTAGATTTTCATCAGCTCTTCCATTTGGAACTGAGCACAAGATGTCACCTGAAAGGGTAGTCTGATGCTGTGGAGAAATCAAGAAACTCATAGTGTTGTTTATGGCCATTAGATAGTCAACTGAGGTATGAATGAAGGGTGGTTCCTTTTTAAGATAAGAATGAACAAAGTTCCCTGTGTCCAAGGTGGAAAAAAGGAAATCAAGTTCACCAGAAAGGTCATATGAAACTCCTGAGGGCCTTAGATTTGTTTTCCGTGGCACATATGTTTTCCTGTGTTACCTGGCTGGTAATTTGATAATATTTCCATAATACATGTATTGTATTGTATTGCATTTTTTTCAGTAAATAAAATAAATTAGATGTCAATATTCTGTTATTTTTTACAAATGCACCTGCCTTTAGTAACTGACTATTATTATTTGGCTAACATCTTTCAGATGTTGTAAAAGAAAAGGAGTTGCATGAGAAAAGGATAACTGTACTTATGAAGTTTATCAAATCAGGCACTCTCAAAACACAGAAATAGTACATTTGCTCTTGCCCATGTACTTCCATAAGGAAACATCTCTCAATAGCTCTGAGAATGGAAAAGATACTCATGAGTGCTACCTGTCTTTGCACTGGGTGAGGAAAGCTCTCAGAGAAGCTGACTTGAGCATATGCTATTTTATGTTTACAAGAATAACCTGTTTCTATTTAAGGAAGGGTCTACTTCTGTGACTGTGGTCCCCTTTTAAGTAGATCTGTAATGTGCAAACCCATCTCTGTCCCCAGGGGTTTTTCTTTTCCAAACTGTGTGGCATATTGCAGAATATTCTAAATAAATATTCATTGAATATTGTTGTATTTTTAATGGAAAGCAACTGCCATGTTTCTTGCTTCTCTTTTGTGAAGTAGTGGCATAAATCTGGCCATACGTAGCTTTTCAGATCAACTAAAAAAAGCTTGGCAAAAAAATATTAAGACATTAACTTGTTTTGATATTGGTGCTATTATCTTTTAATCTGTTCAAAGAAAGTGATCTGCACAATCTTGAAAGATTTATATATTAGGTTCTCTAGGTCCTTGCAATGAAAATTATCATAAGCGACAGCCCTTGAGTCTTTTCTTAACAATTGTTAAGTCAGTGCATGTTAACGAACCCTCCTCATTTATTTACTTGAAACACCTTATTGAGGAGAAAAAAAAAGTGGCAGAGACAAAGCATCACATTTTCAGACTGTCCTTAGAGATTTCACAAATGCGGCAGCAGCTGCAGGTGCTCTGCATTAAATTGCATGCAGTTGATCTAATAGCAACATGGCTCTGTATCAGTTGGAAAAAACAAACGAGCCTCAGCCTAGGAATCTCACCTCTGAGCTAGTAATACCTCTCTCAGAATCCCACTAAAATTCCAGGGATTTTACAGGATTTGTGTACCTCTTTTGAAAACCCACACTTTCAGGCCAGAAGATTCTCAAAAGCCACATCCCTGCTGCGATGGCACCTGGGCCAGGAATTCCTCCCCCGCCCCCAGACAATGTAGCATGGATACGCTGGGCACCCACTCTCCTAAACATTCAGAAGGATCCTTGGCACTGTCTAACCAGTCTTTGTACCCCTTTGTGACATGCCTGCTGGCACAACGCAAACATCACACTGCCCCTCACATGGGGCATGCACCCCCCAGCTGCTTCCCAAGGATGGTGTTGTGCCCTGCTGCCAATGCCACTCCAGCTGTGGCTCCAACCACTGGGTTTGCTGCTTCTGCCCAAGCCACCCTAGACCTCATGACATGTTGGAGGTGGCTTGGATAAAAATTCTAGGCAATGTTTTCGGAAGTTTAAGCAACACAGTGGGTAGGAACAAAATCCAAATGAAATGTAATAGCATATTAAGAAGAAAGAGCAGTGAGGTACAGTTGCCCCCCAACAGTGCCCATAATTTAAGAGCTTGCATTTTGCTGAAATAATTGACTGGATTGTGTTTTTCCTCCACCTGTCTGTTTATTGTAGCATTTTGGTTTGCTGATTATCAAAAAACCCCAGGTCAAATCCCATATGAGGGTCCGTATGACATGTTACAACTTCGAAACAGGTACAAATATTCCCCGATTGCTAAATGGAAGGCTACACTTGCCTGATGACACAAACATCAAAGCAATAAACACAAATGGGCCAGTAAGAATTATAGATAGGATAATAGGTTTTTCACAGTGCATTATTAAAAAAAAAAAAAGGAGTAGATTGGCTGCTACACAGGACATTAATTCTTTTGCTATAGCCTGAGCAGTGTGTGAAGTTTAAATTGATTTGTCCCAGAAGTATCTGAGAAGAAAATCACTTTACAGGATATTTTTTTCTTATTTACTTATTAAATGATGCACCTCATAGTACTCATTTATCGGTCTATTTCTCTACTTCTTTCCACTGGGTCTGTCACTGTATTATCCGCACTTCTGCTCTGATCTCTGTATTTTCGTTCAATGAGGGGCTGTTTGAGTTACAAGAATTGCAGTAGGTTAGTGCCTGTCTACACTCCCTGGCTCCCATCAGGTCCTGGTAGTGGGAATCCATTGAAAATGTTCTAAACTGTGGCTACAGTTTGGATTGAACATGGGAAACGGATCAAGTCAGTCTCATAGAATACTCTAATATCTTCAGAATGTCTTGGAAGAAACACGCACTTAAGTCCAGTCTCTCCAGAGTATTTCTGTCCTGCTAACAAGGAGTTTCCTTACTTTTTAATTCTCCTGCTTTCCTGCTTCGGCTCCCAACTATGGCTTCCCAGCAGAACAGCTGCTTGCCCCAAGAGTGATATGCATTGTCATGTGCAATTCTGTCTGCCACACAAATTCCAGATCAGCAGGCCTTGCGTTGGGGTCCTTGCATCATGCTGAGACTTCAACTCTTGGAGTGTCTTCCCACTTTTCCCCTGCTGCCTCTCACTACACTCTCTGGAAACCTTCTCCCCCATGCCTCCTCGAATACCAGATGTGGCATGTTCTCACAGCACTGGGCAGCTGTTCTTGAGGCATTTCTGAGCACTGCTTCTGCCCTGGGATCTCATCAGACCGTTTTTCATTTATTCAATAGAATTGAGCCAGTGTCTGTAGTCCACTTTTCCATAACATACGGGGGTTGGGAATCATCTTTCCTAATCTCCCTATGATTAGAATGCCCTAGTGCTGGCCTGGATGGAGTTCAGAGCTAGCATTACACTTTTGCTTCTGAGGAACATTCACTATTGAAACTTAGAACATCTCTGTTTTTCACGTAAATCTGAAAAGTCTGTATTTCTCATGTGGCTGTTTTAAAACTGAACAGGAAATGAAGGGTTTGGTTAGAACATAGTGTAAATTTCCATTCCTTCACATGGTTTCAACTCTCTGATGGTCGAGGTAATGTTCAGGTTGTGATGCAGCATTGTGAGTGGTTGGCATAAGCTGACTGTATCTTCCCTGGTTGTCTAGAGCAAGCTGTTCAGCTGTATGGCCTAGGCTGCCCTTTATTTATGGCTGCTGTGTGTGTAAGCATAAAACCATCGCTTGCTCTTTGTAGTTAATATTGTAGCACATGGAGGCAGCCAAGATATTTTGGCCGGGATCTTGTATTTAAATTTTTAAAGAACATTGATCTTCAGGATTTCAGAGATGCCAGTGGGTGAAATAATGATCTCGGTGCTGGATGGCTCTGCATAAGCAGAGCAAGCTGAGGTGAACGGGACTTGGCCTGAGAGCTCTCCCTGTGCTGAGAGAGAAACACCCCTCACAGAGCTGTATGTGATTTCCTGCACGAAAGGGGACTTAGATCCACGCTGACTAAGATTGCATTTAAAAATGGAGTTTGCTGTTGTGTGTGTTTGTGTATTTATGTATGTATACAAGCACATTCTTGATAGTTACCTACCTGTGTATACCCTTTCTGTATATACAGTGGTAACGGTCAATCTAAACTAAACCTTTCCCACATCACCACTAGAAGTAAGAAGTTTGGGAATTATACAGGGGATGGCCATTTTGCTCCGATAGCTGCCTCTATACTTCCCATAGTATGCCGTTTTCACCTAAGTGCCTTCTCTCAGATTCTCTTTCCAGTCACCTTCAGTCAAGGACACATGGGGGAGGGCAGCATCAAAGAAACTTAAGTCACTGCACTTGGAGGAACTGAGACGTATCAGGAGGATGCACTGGCCAGGGAATCAGGGAGCAGAAGGGAGTTCTTGTGTTAGGGAGAGCTAAGCAAAATTTGGGATAAAATGGAAGTCAAAAAGCATGGGCAAGAGAACATGAGAACTCAACACCCATTATTACTTTTTTAATTATCAGTTGTGATTATGAATCAAAATTAACTCTGTATGAAGTATGAATCGCTTATGTCTCCAAACCCAGCATCTATACAGATGTGACAGGTCATGTGCCAAGACCAAGGAGATCCTACAAAGCTTTTCTTAGAAGTTGCTTACACAGTACCCATGCTCTGAGGGGTTCATTCAATCTCAGATTGTTCATTACATTGCCCTGTATAAATATCCTGTCTCACAGACCCTGCCTTGAAGGACTTAGCTGTAGGGATAATTCAAGTAGTCAACTGAAAATGAAATGTAGTCTGGGGGCATGATGTAACCTCTGAAGAGCTAAACCAAACCCAAATATCTTCCTTCTCTTTTGCTGACACAGGTCAGCCCAGTTTGTACTGGCTCCAGTCCTGAGGTCAGGCGGGGAAATAAGTAGCAGGGACAGGTGAACTCTTTAGAATAATGAGGTAACTTCTATGTAGATTTACCTTTTTTGTACTGTGAGTGACAAAAACCAGACAATTCCATCTGAGATTGTTTCCAGCTTCAATGCTCATCAAAGCTTTCTGCAAGACATCAACAAATTATTGAGAAATACTGTGTCCTCACAACTGAACTTGCCTTGCACAGAACAATTCCTGGCTGGAAGGAACAGCTAAGTGGTAAAGAGGAGGCTGGGGTGGACTGGCGCTTTGGCCCACTGGCATAGCTGCTTTCCAGAAACTCCACAGCTGTGGGAGAACATGGACGAGTTAGCATATGTATGAAGCACTCTAAACTACCTTTGACAAGGATGTTTCTGCATTCCCAGAGCACAGCTGGGCTCCATTTGGCATTGGGTAGGGATAGAGGGGTATGAAGTGCCCTATGATCACGAATAGGTTCTTCTGACCATTAGGGAAATGGTTGTGCCTTGTCAGTCTACCAGGAATATCTAGAGAGTGATGCCAAAGGGAGAGTCCTAGCTTGTGTGTGCCCTCTGTCCTGCAGGCAAGAAAACAAGGCTGCTGTCAAAAGGATTTTGTAGGAACAAAATAAAAAGCAAGTTTAGAAAGACATTCAATAACTTATTGAAGTTGGGGCGGGGGGGAGGAGGCAAAAGCATCAGTAATAAAAATATGTAAGTCTCTTGACAGTGTTTATTTAGTGATTTTCAGTATTTAATAACAATGAATATTGATTAAATAATGAATAAAATTTATTAAGCACACACAGTCAAGTTAATTAGATTTTATTATTTGAGTAAGGAATTGGATATTAAAAATTCAAGTCTTCTGTCAGTAGCTGGCCTCACAGAGTATCACAGGGAAACAGCCAGTGCCCCTACCTAAGCAACTCTTATGTTTTCACCACATCTCCAGTCCTAACATGTACAGAATGGAGGAGGGAGAGGAGTAATATACGTTCGGTCTCCTCTGAAGATCATATTCGAATTACAGCAGATGCCACCATGGAATGGAATTAGGTGATATATAAGACCATAGAAACTGAGTAATAAAAAAAATCCTGATTTTCACTACTCTCCCAGAAGTGCTGATGACTGCTGAGAAAAAGCAAAAGGGTAATAATTTGACATTTTTGCTGTTAATGAAAAATCTTGCAAAGGAAGACTATAATGCGACACAGCCATATAAATAAATTAAACTATGCAGTAGTAATTTGGGGCATTTTCTGGCAGTCTTGCAGTACAATTTCAAAAAATGGCCCTTTCTCTTTTATATAGATCCCTTGCTCAGCTCTTGGCTGTGTACATATTCAGATGTCCTGTAGAATGATGGACCAAGTGCCAGTTGCTCTGTCTGCAATGTCTGGTGTATATGTGTTACCACAGGAAGAGAAACCAGTGCTACTCTACGCTTGTAGTACAAAAAAAAAAAGCCACCAGGACTTTCCTCTGTATTCCAGGGCTTTCCGTGACGGATTCTGTGTTGACACATATTGCAATATCACTGCAATGCTTAAATGACAGCAAACTTCCCAAGTGAGGTTACTATTACAGTGGCAACAGCCAGAATTCCCACTTCGAGCCTGCCCCTTTGTTTCCCACCACCCATCCTCCCTGGGGAGCTGAGGCAGCATCACCTGTATGGCCCAGCCCTCTCTGCAGTGAGGAAGGCAAAGGGCTGAAGGCAGGCTGCGCTGAGGGCAGGGCAGAGCAGGGTGACAGGCGTGCGGATGCTTGTGAGGGGGCCGCTCGGAGCAGAAGGCCGGTATTTGAAGGAAGTGGTAACAAAGCAATAGGGGCCCCAGGTGCAGAGGTATTATCAACAGAGCTACCAGTACACAGCTATATGATCCACTGCCCACAGCCTGGGAAGCAGATACGGCTCTGTAAAGGTCAGGAAAGTGGCAGAGCGCCTGGGGTTGGGTGCACACCACTGTTGCAGAGTGAGCTGGGAAAGGCAACCAGACCTCCATCTCCTCACAAAGACCCATCCCTTAGGCCAACCAGGAGGTGGGGTTTGCCTGAAGCAGTGTTCCTGCCATGGGATGTGGGACCAGGGCCATAGGATGTGCCTTGGTGGACATTCAGAGGTCAATTCATACCTAGCCTGTGCCTTAGGGGAAGCAAAGTATTCTCTATAGGATGCCGAATCACTAGTATGTGTCTTGGATAAAAGTAGAACTAAACTCCTATGCAGATCATGGTGCCACACTGCCTCCCCTGTGTTTGGGAAACATCTGAACCCACAAGAACTTGTGGTTTGCTACAGCCACGTAGAAAAAGACATACAGAAAACATGAGGAAAAGGATTAGGTTGGGGTATGGTAAGAAAAAACAGAACACACTTCAACCATGAGAATTTTTCCCCGGAGCCCTTTCCAATCGTGCTTTCTGTACATAGATAGATGGTTAAATAAATAAATAATCTTTCTTTCCTCCTGCAAGTTGTGCTTGACAGCTTTGGGGGCTGGGGATTGGGTTTGAACTGATGCAGATGTGTGCATCTGGCATATCGCTTTTTCTATTTTCTTTGTTTTTAATGTCTCTGACACCTTCAAACACAGACCCTTGAGACAGATCAAGTTTTTCATTCTCTATTTTAGTATTTATATGCTCCCTATTATTATTCAATACTGACACCACAAAAATCTGTGAAAGCCATAAATGGGACCCAGCCCCTACTGTGCTGAGATCTACATAAACATATACCTGTACCTCCACAGCAACAAGAGGTATTATTATTTTCTCTCCTTTTTCCAAAATTTGTTTAAATGCACATGTGCAGGAAAAACATACGTAATAGCACATGCAAGTCCTGACGGTCACGCAGATGGTCTAACCCAGCTGCAAAGGCCATCTATATGAATGTTTTAAAGTTAAATTAGAGCCATGGCAAACAACCCAGAATGTGAACAATTAAACATATACATGCATACTTTAAATGAATACTTACCTACACCCCAGAATCTTACGTCTCCTTCCCTTACCCTAGACAACCGGTGGATAGTCACACAGACCAAAGGACAGATTTGGATGCGCTGTCACTGCAAGCAGTTCGCACTGTTCATTCTTTAGTCCAGTTCAATGCGGTGCCTGATCACCTTGTATGTCCTAGAAGACTGTGATGTGCTCCCCTTCAGGTCATACTGTCTCCCATGCAATGCTATCTGCTCCTATCAAAATGATTATATCATCCTGTCCCTGCCCAAGCACCTTCCCTCTCCATCTTGTGAAAATCCTGAATCCCACAACTTGGAAGAGGTTTACAATGTACGACCCACCAGGACTACATCCAAATGACCTACCCCACACCGGTGCCTGTGTGGAGCTGGCACTATCCAGCCAGCACCAGCACGCTCTCTTTTGGGAGCCCATGCTGGTAGGAACAGACTTTTCAGTGGAGAACCAATACAGCGTTGTTAAGTCTACAGTGGGCACAGCTGTGACAGAGGCATGCAAAGCCATCAATGAGACCATTTAAATAAATCCACATTAACAACCCACCAGGGTCATGCAGAACTTTGTCCAGCACAGACCTCTGTCCAGCACAGACCTCCCAGACTAAACCAGGGCTTGTTGGTGGGATCTTTGTCTTCCCACTATGCTCCCCATGAAGCTTCTACCTCTCCATCTCCTGCCTCATTTTCTTTTTGTCATTATTAACAACCAACATTCTTAGGGCCGGGTTAATAAAAGGGCTGGTTTTCAGCCCAGGATTTTAATTTATTCTTATTCTTATTCTTATTCTTACTCTTATTCTTACCCTTATTCTTACTCTTACTCTTACTCTTACTCTTACTCAGCCAGAGAGCAGAGAGTTTGTGGTTGGTTTAGGGTACTGTTTGAGTGTGCAAGAGCTGCTCGGGATAGCATCAGTGGATCGCACCCAATGAAGTGAGACAAAGTCTCACAAAGTGAGAAAAAGTGGGTCTTGCTCCTGCCATTCATGAAGAGAGAATCATGCCCGGAGGAGACTGTTCACCAAAGCTCTGTTTGGTTTTTTTGGGAGAATGAACTGGACCCAGGGAATGGCCAAATTGTTGCTCAATGTAGGTGAACATTTCAGTGTTCAAGTATGTGAACTAGCTGTATTTTACTTGTCAGGGTAGATATAACCTGTGAAGACACATTTGAGAGCTGACTGAGCATAAATATCATTTTCCTATGAGCTGATACTGAGGATTTTTATTCCTCCTTATTGCCTATTTTTTTTCCCCTGCTGTTACTATCCTTCTTGAGAGGCTAAACATCTTGTAGAGATATTGAGACCCTAAGCCTTTTATGGGAAGTCCAAATTGACATTCTGATATGATTCAGTCCCAGAAAGAGTGAGAGGTTGTCCCCATCTAACACCTTCTGAACAGCCATATGGCACGTACTTGTGCTAGTCCAATAGGAAGTGGTCCACTTAATGCAAAAACTCTTAGCACATCTAGCAATGCTGGGAGTTATCACCAGAGGAATTGAGGGCTTTGGGGCATGAAAACTAAACTGTCTTCTTAGCCCTAAGTAAGTTATATAAGTAAATAGAAGAAAATTATATTGCTGAAGAAAAATTGCTGTCTTGGGTTTTGATTGATTTTCATTACTTCACACATACTTGAGGAATGCAGACCTTGATTATTTAGAATTGTTTTGCAAATTCCATTTGTTTTAAGTACTCTGCACTGAATTCCTTTAAACAAACCATGCATACCCAGAATGGATGTTTCTTTCTCTACCTTTTAGAGTAGGCTGGTGCGCAAACAACAACTACAAAAAAAACCCTGAATAAATTGGAATTTACTCAAGGTTTCTTTTCTTTTTTCATGTTTTGTTCAAACCTAGACCCTTCAAGGTTGCAGAGGTTTGGGTTTCATTTCTGTGTTTGGTTTGGGTTTGTTATTTTTTTTAAAGTCTTTGTCATAAATCTTTTCTACTTTTTCTGTAAAGAGATCTGAAAGTAATTTACATATATTTCACAACCAAAATTTTGTACTTGATTTATGTCAGTTAGATTTGATTAAAAAAAAGGTAATGTGATGTTTGGTTTTGTATCCTGACTGAATCAGTGTGACTCTTGGAAGATGTAAGACTAATCTCTGCTGTGATTGTGAAATAACATTTTACTGGCGATACATATATTAGTATTGTTTCTTCTGCAGTTATTGAATTAGAATCATCCTGAAGCTGAATCTAAAAGAGATGGGATGCAGCTAAACAAAACTGTATAAAAATCGTGAATATTTGTAAGAGAGATAGATGGGGTATGCTATTTATCTGTTCCAGCAGAACTCATAAATCAGCTCTAAAATAGCTTATTGGAAAAGCTGGGCTTGCCTCAGTCCAGTTTAAATATCAGTTTTCTGTTAGTTTCCATACTGCCCTTGCCTTTAATACACAGAATACTTTTGGACTTAAAGACATTGTCTTATGAAACAAATCAGCTTTTTGTCTTTCATTCCAACTCTGGCTGCTTCATCATGTCTGATATATATATAATATATATACTGATACATGTGGCTGTAGTAACAAAAGAATTCCAGCATGAATTAATTGCTAAGATGCTTAGCATTTTCTTACTTTAGTTCTATGTGCTGCATATGCTGATGAGGATGCTGACATCTATATGTAATCTATTTCATATAAAATAAAATTCGGATATCAGCTACAACCCAGGGAAAGTACTTCTGAACCTGATCTCTCCTAGGTGGAGTTAATCCCAGGGGTCAAGAGAAACTGTATTAATCCCCCACCACTCATTTCTTCTCTCATCTGTGGTTTTGGGTTTGGCTGGGGTTTTTCGGGGCAGGGGGGAGGGGGAGGGAAGTGTGGTGGAAATGGGTTCTCTAACTTCTGCTAATCCATGAAATTCTAGTAGGTTATTCTGCTCCTTGAGCTTCATGAAAGGCTTGAATCTGTATGTTAATCCTATTTGCAGGATGCTTTTACTGTGCATTTCTTTAACAATAGCGTGAATAATTTAAATCTTAAATTAAGATTAACTTCATCATAAATTACAGTGTAGAGTTTGGAAAGAACATCACTCATATAAATAATGGAAGCTAAATTTTCAGTAATACTGATGATAATACATATTCTTATACTTGGGAATTATCAAATCTCTGTTAGTTATTAAGACTTAGCCAGCATTAATTAACAGATCCAATAGATCTCAGCTGGAAGCATGACGCAGTGGCTTCTCAAAGGCGGCTGCTGGAGTGCAGTGGGAATGTGGGAAGCAGGGAGGGAAAGCAGGAGGACACTTAGTTCCTAACCATTTACTTTCCGTCTGCTGTCTTCACTGTCCAAGAAATGACTGCCTTTGGTTGAAAAGTAATTAACAGAGGAAAGAAAGTGAGGGGAAGAGAATGAGAAATAGAAACGGAGGGTGACCAGTGACCGGTAGCAATACTGCCCACCATTGTAAATATGGTATGGGGAGAGGGAAGGTGCTGCTGGCTCCAATGTTCTGCTCCACAAAAACCTTGCAGCTGGAGCAGGACAAAACTCTCAGAGGTTGTGCCAGTTCAGCTCTGAGGCATTTCCTTTTGATTCTGCCTCTCTGCGAATGGATGGAAGGTAGCACTTCCAGCCACTATACCGCTATCTATTATTCAGACTCAGATATCAGGTAGTTCAACTGAATCAGAACTCCTGTTGATTTAGCAAAGTACAAAAACAACGTGTGCTGTAGTCCATGACACAAAGAAGCTACATCGACCTGAAAAAAATAGGCAAAAAGCAGAGGGAAATAGTGAAAAAGGATATAGATATAGTGAACAGGCAGAGCCTTCAGTGCGATGGCTAACAAAGACTGCATTGAGGATTAAACGGGGGGTGGGAGTGAATTGAAAGGAAGGAAGAAAGTATAGCAGAGGAATAGGGAGAGCAGTGTATATTGAGAAGAGATTGGAGACAGGGAACTAAGAATATAGGAACATAATTCCAGACCTCCAAATTAAATATCATTGCTCAGTAGTCTTGGAGGGAAAAATGAATGTATTCTTAGATTTCCGTGACACAGAAGTTGAAAGGGCCACTTGACCGAAGCATGAGTATTTCCTGTCTGTAAACAGAACACCTTTATTTTGAAGGATCTTCCTGCAGTTAACACATTAAAGATGAATTCTTCTCTTATGGTCAGTTTCAGAAACCATGCCCTTTCTGTGGCTTTGTTGTACTATTATTACTTCACACCTTGAATACGCTTTTTCTAGGATTCTTGTGTGGCTGTATCTTGTAGTATCCAGTAATTTTAGTATTTCTTCCCACTCCTTTCTAGAGGCCATTCTCCCCAACTGAAAGCATTCTACGCTTCCACAGTCCTTTCCTTTCACTGCAGTTTATTATAGCAATGACCTTTCTGTGTTTGCTGGTGAATGCAGCATGCCTGAATCCATACGGAACTTTAACAGACATCTCAGGTGTTTCTTCAATTTGCCGTTACATGAAGTTCTTCTGTGTCTTAGTTATACACATATTTATACATATACTTGCATAAATTTGCACCACTGTTGGGTTGGCATATGGAAATTACTAGTTTTCTTCTCTGCATTGAGGCTCAAATGATAGAAGAAATGTTTATTTTTTTACTAGCACCTCTTTTGAAAAACACTATAAAATGTTTGCAGATTCTCTAGATCCTTGCTAAAACACCTTTTGATTTATAATTTCAAATAGAATTCAGTAATGAAAGAGAAGCATATGTGCCCCTCCACTGACAGACCTTAGTGAAACACATCATTGCCTTTTATATCCTCAAGTTTCTTGTCTCTGCCTTGGTCTATCTCTACTGTTTTATTCCCTTTTAAGTTGGTGGCCAGTATGGAAAATACATAAAACCAAAAAAGTTTACTAGTTGTCTGACAGCTGAAAGCTGACTACTACATGAAGTTCCAAGACATTTCTAAAATAGACTTTGGTTACTTTATTTTTTTTCAGGTGAGATTTTTGTATTCTCTTTCGATGTGGTGAGTCTTGCAATGCGTTTAGATGACTGAAAATTACGTTTGCAAAGCAAAAAATGCAATACAAATAAATCAATATTGCCACATCATAAAATGTACATTCTTCATTTAGTTTAACAAATCTAGAGTATGTAATTTCATCTAATACTCATGTACGCACTCACTGGCCTCTGTACAGTTAAGACTGAATTCCAGTCATCATATTAAACCTGCCCCATCATTTTCCTATAAATGACTTTGAGATGAAAAATTTCCATGACTGTTCTGATGTGAAAAAAAAATTTTAACAGAATAATTTAAAGTTGTTAGGCAACAGAAAAAAATGAATCCACCTTTTATGTATTTTATGTTCCAAAGAGGATAAACTCCCTCAGTGGCATTATAAAGATTTTTTGATGACTTAGACCAGTGTAGCTTTCTTCTGCCATTGGAAGAGGTACGAGATGGTTATTTTGAGATTAAAAAAATATTTTTTGAGGCAACAGATTCTAACCTTCTGAAAAGAACATTTATTTTTCACTGAAAAATCTAAAAAAAAAAAGCCCCTAAACCCTCTTTTATGCTGCTCCCACAAGATAATTTAGGTCCATGATCACAGGAATGTCAGTGCCAAGTTCTTCTTTCTCTTTGATGTTTTTGCTGGAGATTTTTAATATTTTAGTCCACATTTTTCTTCCTCTTTTCTCCCTATCCCACAAAAATATTTCTATAGAAAAAACTTCAGAGCTCTGATGCTGAAAGTTGATACTCTCATTAGCTGCTGGTCAGCCTCAGATCACAGCTGAACACATATACAATACCCTTGAATGCTTTTTAACATGGTTATTGGAGAGAAGAATCTCTTGATATCCCTTTTCATGTCATTTAGCAATTGTTATATATTAATGTAAAAGTGGCGTATGGAAGTGATAAAACCTACAGAGGGCTAATCTCCCCTTCTCTCTAAAGCAGTCCCACAGAGCAAATGTACATTCAAATCCTTATGTTTTGCTGCATGCATAGACAAAAGGCAAATAATTATAGTTCCCACTATCAGAAGACCCCTTCCTCACTCCCTACTTTCCTTGGGAAAGCCAGTTGGCCACAATGTCAGTGCCACAAGGAACCTGTGATAAAGTACTTGCATGAGAGGACGCAGATTTCCAAGTAATAGATGTGATAACCAAAGAATAAGCAAACAGCAAGCTGAAGACAGCAGCAAATTACCTTTTGAGTTCTATTGTCTTTAATTTTGCTCTGAGAAGATTAACTGAAGTCATAAAAATAATTTTTTCAACTGTTTTAATCTTTCAGTATATGAAGTAGCTAACATCAATCGAGAGTAATTCTGTTTTTTTGTAATATGCATCCTAGAATGGATTGAATCCAACAACCAAGAGAGAAAGATTTCTGAGCTGGCTTTAACCTAAGCTGTAGCTAAGCTAGCGATGCAGAGATGAAAAATTTTGAATACTGCCTTCTCCTGTACTAAGCTTTTTACAATCAGGTATTTTTTCACTCATGTGCTGTTCCTGCACAACAAAGAATATCCGGTCTTCCTGCAAGCGTAATATTTTGAACAGTTTTTCACAGTGCTGTTAGGATCTGAAAAAAGTCATTTGTGTGTGAAACAATCTTTTACTTGTAATTTCTACTTCCCACAGTACTGGTTTAACTAGACCATTATTGTTTTTTTGTGAAGGAAAACTGGGCTTATATGCTTTTTTCAGGTAAACTCAAGATGAGGATAAACAACTATTATCAGTATTGTAATTTGTTTTAAAAAGAGAAGTTTTCAGTATGAATAGAAAATACAATTACACTAACCAAGAAACACATACAGGGGTCTTCCAGCCCAAACATAAACTGATCAGAAGCTGTATCAGCTGTGTCCTCAGTTCAGCAAGGAGTAATTAGTAGCTTCCTGAGAATTTGAGCTTCCTTTGAAACATCATGAAGTACCACTGGAGACAGTAAACTAGCCTGGGTGGCCATTGGCCTGCCCCACTGGGGAAATTCGTGCTTTGGTCAGTTCACATTATTCAAGGTTAATTGGCTATTCTGCCACTTAAAAGCTATTTTTAAGCTTGCTGTTTCAATGGACGCTACAGAGATTTTGGATTTTCTGATTTAAATGTCAGTGACAGGGTTTTTAATATTAGTTTCAGACTGTGCTTTAACTACTGCATGGCGTAGAGTCCCAATTATTGGTCCCCCCTCTGAGAGATGCTCCCTTTCTCATAAATTATTACCTCTTCAATTGGCTCATTTGTTCAGTCATCCAGTTAGACAAATACATTTGGTACTGCCAGAGAGATCCAGGTGGAAGGGCTGCACTGCATCTGCTTAGCCAAAACAGAGCTGTCCGTGTGGGTCAGTTTGAGGCATCCTTTATAAGAGAATGCAGAGGAAATATGTTAAGTTGCAATTATGAGACAGCTTTTGTCCAGTTGCACATCTAAGTGACTTCTTCCGCACATCTAAGTGTCTTCTTCCATCTCTGCCCAGAATGGCTGCAAAGCCAGGCACAACAAATCTTGAAGAACAATACTTAACAAGCTTTTTCATTTTACAAGCATTTCTCCTGGACACTGATTTCCACAACAACCTTCCAAGACATGAAAGGCAGTTCAGTCTCATTTCTTTCACCTTAGTTGCCCTCTTGTTCTCCTCATTCTACTGTTTGAGAGAAAAGGCAGTAAATAGTCTGTTTTCCTTGCCAGAACTGGTTCTGTGTGACCAGAAGAGTAGTTGATAGTGGGCATGTTGCTTTCTAGACACAAACTATCAACTACTGTTGGTTCTGTTTAACTGGAAAAGTAGTTGATAGTTTGTGTCTAGAAAGCACCATGCCTACTGTTTATTTGTGCTCAGGGAACAGGATCTTGTGGTACAAAGGGAGATAGGTCTTGCTTTCTCTCATGTAGAAAGATGTATTGGATGACCTGCTCACTATGAGTCTCTTCTCACTTAGTCCACAGTACTCTGTGTGCTTATTACTTGTGTAATCAAAGTGGGAGGTCTCTGCAAATAATCAGGATGCGTTCCGGAGAGTGAAAGTAAGATCAAGCAATAACTTAGCCTTGTTTTATTTATCCAGAGTTCAGTAAATCTGGTCCTCAGACTCTTAGCTTATGAACAACAGAATGAGAAAACATCTTTACTCACGGAAACTAACCTTCTTGCTAGGTTGTCTGACTAACAAAGAAATCATGTCCAGTGATGGGAGCAGCTTCAGCTGTAGAAGTTACTGCAGGGAGGACTGTCCCTTTACAGTGAGTTTAATAGAAGCAACACACACTGTAACCCTTATACACACATCTGGGGGACCCAGTCACCTGTCCTTCCTCATTAAAACAGAATACCATTTTGGAGTAGCACCACTCAAGAAAATACTGATTTCCTTTTGGTGTCATTCTTTAGTACATAAAGATGCAAAAAAAAAAAAAATCATCTTTCTGTAAATTTCTCTTAATAAAATCTGGACTGCAGGGTGGTTTTAAGGTTTGCCCCAGCTTAGGTGGCCAGGAATACACCATTACATGTCTTTATACTGAGATCTGCCATTCCTGGGCAATGAACATAAAGTACAGAATCAATTATTTACACTCAATTAAGCTCTTATTTCAAGCTACATGTCAAACTGTATTTTATCCAATAGATGTTTTGGGAAGGTAGACTGTAATCAAAGTAAGTTCTGGAGATGGCATCTGCAGACAACTGGAGAGGCCTGAAGAGCTCTTTAGTGTAGAAGACACTTGTACACTGAAGTCTCTGACAAAGTGTGCTTAGGCAGGGAACTTTTCAACCAGAAGTAAAATCTAGATGCTTAGAGCTGGAAATAATGAATGATCTGCCTGAACAAAATGAGTTGGAGAGGATGCTGAGATCTGAACATTATTTCCTAAAAGGGAAAATGGTAATCATTTAAGGGAACCCAGCAAGGAAGGTCACTAACTAATCTCAAAATCAAATCAAATCAGAGGACTTTAAAAGATGGACAACAAAAGGGACTGAGGATAGAGAATTTTTTTTAATTTTTTGTTTAATGCCATAGTCCTTAGGAAGTGTACTAGAGGGTGCTCTGGAAGGAAAAGTTATTTGAACCTTGGTGGCATTGATCTGAGGAACCTTGCAGCCTATTGACTAAGGGAAGAAGCATTACACATATACATAACTCAGTTATAAGGAGTTGTATCAGCAGAAATTAAGATTAAAAAAAATAGAGTATGAGGAGACAGATAATGTTTTTCATTCTACTGGAAGAATGTGATCTGTCTCTGCATAAAAAAGTCCAGCATTTGGTGCTTTTCAGGGGCAAAACCTGTATAAATAATGAGTTTCTAAAGAAGATTGGGGATACATTATGTTTCTATTTGCACCAGGACAGAACAAAAGGAAAGGTGTTGTTTATTTCTCTGAGCATTATGAACTACAGCTGCAGAGGTTACATTATTAATACTAGTTTTCTCAGTTCAATACCAGATCTGAGCATGGTAATAATTTATGTGATACAGTAATTCCTGTAGAACAATATGTGATCTTCAACTTAGAGTTTATGAAAAATCTTCCAGTACAGCTTTTTTTTTTTTGCACTTGCAAACTTGGAGAGAATAATATTAAGACTCTAATTAAAATTATGTAAAGGTTGCACAATTTTCTGTTAACAAGATCATTTGTTGGGTATTTTTCCCACATCTAGTGCAGTGTTCTTCAACTTTTTGGCCCTGCTTTTCCTCAGGGAAAGTACAGAAATCTATCAGGAGCAAACAGCTTGTGTTTAAAGAATACTGAAATGTTTATCGGTCATTTTACAGAGGGCATAATCAATATTTATTCCAGTCACAATTAATATTTTGCAAACACAAAGCACATCATGTCCTTCTGAACCTAAGTAGATTTTCTCTGTACCAAGGCAATTTTATAAACTGTTAGTTTAGCTGGCTAATAATAAAAGTAACAAATCAAGCTACGCATATGAACTAGTTTCCTGGTAAAACAAACCTTGACCTTAGCTAGGAGAAGACAGCAAGACCAGTGAATATTTTCTGCAATAATTAACCAACTAAAACTAAATAAAAAACTGCCTTTCTAGAGTCAAAAAACCCAAACAAAGTGAACCTGACACCTTCAGTGAAAGCATCTCTGGAAGTCAATGTCTGGATGTCAGCAAGAATAGAAAGTTTGTACATAAAAAAACATTTTTAAAAAAGCAGTGACAACTTTAATAATATAATGTTTTTCATTTGTATTTCACTGACCTCAGAGAATGAAATTCTATTCATAAAGCAGTTTACAGAACACATTTGGGCCCCATCACTGATATTAAATTAATCACAAAATGAAATTATTTAGCCATGAAAGAGTTTTGTCCTGAGTGAGGCAGATTGTGATTCTGATCTCATTTACAATGGTTTTACATCAGTTTAATTTGATTTCACTGAAGCTTATGCTGTACAAAAGAGAAAAGAACATGGCTCATATTTTCTGCATGGTCATAAACTGCACACAATTGAAAAAAGTGGAATTTCTACTCTGGGAAGAAATCCATGCAAATGTATTTTGCTAAAATTGGGCAGCCTGTTTAGAGTGTGCTATTTCTACTTTTTTTGGTGTTTTTTTTTTTTTTATAAACTTAGCTCCAACCAGAAAAGATGCTAGATTTCCAGTGCAAACGACTCCAAATCTGTCAGGTGATTCAGTTTTGTGAAGGATTCTTAGGAGAAAACAGAAAAAAATAATCTAGAGAATTTCTGAAAGAGGACCATCTTAATTGGATAATGTCACTTAGGGATATTTGTATTTGTTCAGTCCTGTATTACTCAGGTATTTATCAGTAATCAGAACAGAAAAGCAAGGTGGAAGAGGATTCCCAGGCTGTTGCAGAGCATCTTACTGGTTGGGAGCAGTCAAAATCATGTTATTTGCATGAGACAAAGAAGAATGGTTATACTATCTGTGTCAAATGCATCCTCAAGGCGTTGCCACATTTTAGCCAACTCTAGTCATGTTTTAGCCACTTTTTTGCAACTGTGTTTTACTTTTTTTTTAACTTTCCAACCAGAAGACATGTAAAGTACTTCTGAAGAAATCTCTATTGTTGCTCTCATAAAAAAGCCTCCCAGCTACCAGAACATAAGTGACTGCCTGGGTCCCTTGCAGTGAAGGATGTAAGTTGCAGAGTCCTCCAAAGATGTATGAAAGAGTGCAGCCTTGTCTCTTCCTTTCTCCTCTCTTGGAGAAGTCCCTCATAACCCAGTTCCTCTTGGGTGCTTCTGCACATAACTATATGATGCAACAGGAGGTCAGAGGTACCCTCTAATCTGTCATGCATATACATGTACGATGTTCAATGGGATCTGGGTTAAATTTTAGGGGGAAAAAAAAAGATCTGGGTTAAATTTTAGGGGGAAAAAAGGAAAAAAGAAGAAAAACAGAAGAAAAAAGAAGAAGAAAATAAGAAGAAAAAGAAGAAAAAAAAGAAAGAAAAATACTTTGGACAGAAGGAAAGAAATTCAGTATTTCTTGTGAACTGTTTTCCTATGTAAAGGAACAAGAGCTGCTAAATACGCATGTGGCTTGGCTGTGATTCTTCCTTTGGGAATACTGCATAGGAAATGACTACCTCCACAACCCATGTTAACTCCATAGGTACAGTACCTGTCCATCCAGCCACTGTGGGTGACTCAGAGAAGAAAGGGCTCTCAGATTCCTGCAGAGCTACAAGCACCTAACCATGACCACCTCTGTTCAACATCTCCTCCTCACGTTAGGAATTCTGCACTTTACTCCCCTCCCTGCCTGTACACACGTGCACCTTATTCACCACGGTGAGCTTCTCTCCAGGAGTCAGCCTCAAATTCTCTTCTGGGTCTTGCCTGCAGTCTCCCATGATCAGCTTTATCTCCCTAACAGATCTCCCTAACAGAAAGGATTGGCCAAAACAGGACAAATCCACCAGCATCCCCAAGGTGCTCAGACTGCAGTGGTATGGGGTATACAGCACCTTGGGTTGGTTCGCAGTCTGAGTGCATTTTTGATGTACTGTGAAAAGGAGGAGCTCCTGCTGTTGTCTTGCACACACAAGTGCTACTGTGGTCACTGGTGTGCCTAGCCAAATGGCAAATATTTCCTGAACTGGCAATCATGTAACAAACATAATGTTAGACACCAATAGAAAGTGTGGAGTTTGATGTGAGACTTTTCTAATTAAATTAGGATTGATCTAGATTTAGAAGCACTGCCTGTGCAATGAAAACATCCTTATGTGACTCAGACCAACAATGTACAAAGCAGAAGAGAGTTTCCCTTTCCACTAAGGAAGCAGAAATAATAATAATAAAAAAAAAGGACAGAGATGACTATTCTGATGAAAAGCAAAAGGAATCCTTCAGCTTATAAGTCGTCTCCTTTTTTGATACTGTAGAACAATATTTTCAGGGGAAAAAGGGACTCTGCTAAGATATTTAGGGCTCCAGCTAGGCAGCATATTAAGGTCTTCATTAATGTGATTTAAAAATAATCAAGTATAGTTGCTGTGGTTTTATTCTTATGGGTAATTTTTGTTGTATTATCTGCATTCTTTAGGGTGTAGGTGGAATGTGTAAGAACCCTAAGAATATTGGAGAAGAACTAAGAGAATATTATTTTTAAAATATAGGTGAAACTAAAAAAAAATAATGTAAGTACCCTTAATGAAGCAGAACAGCTTATACAGTAAGATTCTACTCTACATGAACAAGGGTAATAAAATGAGAGATTTTAAAAAATGGAAAATGGAAGAAAATTTGTCTGAAGAGGAAAATAACTTCCAACAGCTATTCAGTTGGAGGAATAACCTACAAACTCATAGTGCAGAAAGAGGCCTGGGGGATATCAGATAGCAAATTGTACCTGAATCTGCAATGTGCTGTGCCTACAAAATAGCACTGGCTTGCGGGTTTGTGCTTTGCAAATGCAGAGACGAGTGGTCAAAGCACAGAGAGGTAAGTCACCCTCTGCTGTAGCTCTGCCCCAGGCATATGGAAACCCGACCCTGTTTCTTGGTGCTGTGTTCCCAGAAATGCAGTGATGAATGGGAAGGAGAGAGTTTAGGAAAAGACACAGAAGATCTTGAAGCAAACAACTTATCATAAAGACTGAAAAGAAACAGAGAAATCAAATAATTTGGCAGTGAGATGCTTTGAGAGCAGGTGGTGGGCATAGAAGATGGTGGCCTACAAATATTTGCTGGTTAAATTGAAGGGTAAATACTCTCATTGTACTGCATAAATATTTCTGGGGAAAGGTAAACAACTCCATGGAGTGACAAATATTCCAATTTATAAAGCAACACTTACCATACAGATATCATAGGGTAAATATTTTTGGAGTGTAAATATTCCATGGAAAAATATTGTTCTGTGCTCTGCATTGAACAGTATCTAGGACCAAATGAATTAAATAAAAAACATTCATTTGTCAGGTAGAACAGCAGTACGACATTGCAGAAATCTCATTATAAATCCCAACATATTATGGGGAATTTTCTACACAGTATACTAAAGAATATGTGGGCTGACTTGAATTTCATCTTGATAGAAAACCTAAGCAAAAAGTCCCAGCAACACATAAGGAAATAAAATCACACTTTTAATTAACGACCAACCCCCTACTTTTCTGCAACAAACTTGGAGGCTGGCTCAATACTGACAGCAACTTAATTTATGAGATCCTGATTTTTCTCCAAGCAATTACTCCACACCACATAGAGTTAAATGAAGTAACTATAATATTACCTCTTGCCAAACATTCTTTTTCTGTCCCTAGTACCCACTAACATTGTAAATCCCCATCATTAATGTGTCAAGACATCCCACAGAAATGTAACATCAGGTGAAAGTAAATGCTGTCCTTCACTTAATGGCTGAGGTGGGATATCACTCTGGAGGGCTCTAGCCCAAGACCCCTGCCTACAGCACAGTGAACCAGAGTGGTTGCTGAGGGCTGTGTCCACCCAGGTTTTGAATATATCCAAGGATGGAGACAACCTTATACGCTTTCTTAAGTGAAGTAAAGCACGACTAAAATCTGCATCATATGTTAACAATGTAAATGGATTTCTGCTCCCAAACCGGTAAATCACTGCCAGTAATTCCCCAATTGTGTCTCGACATCAAGGCTAAGCATCCACCTAATCTCAAACAACGAGATTTCAGAATTAATCCACAAGGTGGGACTCTACCATCTACAATTTAGTAGTCTTACAGTCTAAAAACTAATTTTCTGGAACACTTGGATTAGATAGTGCAGTCTTTCAGCTGTTGTTAAGAAAAGCAAAAGTAGGGATTTGTATTGTCAAGATGTGCCTATTTCACAGAAAACTTTCAATACTGAAAACTCAGCTGAATACAAAAGGTTCACTGAAGGAAGAGTGACTGAAGAAAGAGATTGCTGAAGAATGTGACACTTCATAAGATAGCTTTACTACTGGCATCTTCTAGTTCCCATCCTTCTTCCTATTAGTCTTTCTTTTAAGAGTAGTCCAGCATATGACCTTGTGGTTTTTAAAAACGTATGTGACATTTTTCCCCTATAAGAAAAGTCTTGCTGGACCCTTTGGAAAGGAAAATATTGTATAGCTTATCATAATAGTCAGTTATTAACCCCTTTTCTTCTTTACTATATGGAGGACAAAGGTTTACCATATTCTAATGAGTTCCTTTCCTAAGTTTTCTCCTGTAGCTATATTACAGGCAAGGAGTTACACGCTATGTTATCCATGCTGCTTCTTTTACTTTCTAGACTGCCTCCTCATTTGCCGCTAGTTCTTCCAGTTTACCCAGAGGCAAAACTTTCAGATTCTTTCCTGAGTTTCTACTGTTTCAGCATCTCTCAAATTCTCAAAAGCATTCCTACCTTATTAAGTATGCCTGATGCTAATTGGATCCCTAAAAACGCAGCCACATTTCCTTCCACTGGCATGTTGCTATTAATGGATGCCGCATCTTGTTCAAGACCTCCAGCAACTCATACATCTCTTTCTGCTGACTCCACAATCTGCTGTTTACAGGCTGTAATGCAATGATTTGGAAATCACTGCCAATGTCTTTGCCAGGGCAATCAAATCAATGCCATCACATGTGGTTTCCTCTCACACCCACCATCTCATCTTTCAGCATTGCTGCTTCAGGAGCCCATAATTTTGACTATGGGATGTAACGTGACTTTTTCTATAGAAGAAAGTGCAGCTGTTTGGCACCATGCTGAGTTCACCAGAAGCAAAATGGTGAAGTCTCCCTAGCAGCAAAGAGCAATCTCCAAAAAGTAGGAGGTGAATGCCTACCAGGACCTCTAAATTTAGACTCAACAAAGAATTTGACACTGTGTTTTAGTGGGTATCAATTTGGGCTTAGCAAGTTAGAGGGGCTTGAGGAACTATAAAGGTATTTTCCATCTCTAACATCTATGATTCTATTATACTATGACTAATCTCACCTTGCTTTAATATTCTCTCCTGTAACCTCTTCCATGTACTTATTGCCCTTTCAGTAATGCAATTATCTAAGAATCGATGGCCATCTCGTCCATACTAAACACTGCAGTAGGATAAACTACATTATTTCTGAACCATCTGCAATAATGGATTGTGAAGTCTAGAGCTGAATATCTCCAGTCTGTATGAGTTCTGCCTCTTAATTCCATTTGCCTCATTTTCAATTAAATCACCGGTGTGTGAACAGGGGTGCCAGAGGATAGAAAGGGAAGACAGAGATTAAAGGAATATAAAATTGTTTTATGAACCAGGTGAACAGGGAATTAGAAGTGAAACAGGTAAGGGAGAGAAAATAAAATAAGGGTGAAAAAAAATTAAAAATCTTCTGCACTGAAGGAAGATATACTCAGTGGATATTAAAAGTGGCATACAGAACTTTCATTTTGATATCTTTAAATCGAGTCCATGATATGGATGTATCGACTAAAACCTATTTAGATTTTAATCGCTATAGACTGCAAGAAATTTGCTGGTGACTTTCCAGCTTTTGCTGGACAGATGTTATATACACATCACAAACCCCACCATCATCATAATTGGTAGCCTTGTTGACAAGCTTCAAAAAGATGCCAAATCATGAATAGTTGTGGAGATTCAGCTGCCCAAAATGAAAATCCTTAATGTATTTTGTCATGTATAATTGTGCTAGAGAGGTGCCAGGGAAGTGCTATCAATATCAAGTTAAATGCCAGCAGAAGCTAAAGGCTTGGAAAAAAGGGCCAGATGAGACGACCTTATAAATGCTGCACAGGAGGTGGGATGGAGCCAAAAATACAGGGGGATGGAGCAAGAGAGAGAGTACTTTGAAGGAAAATTCTTTACCAGAAATATATTCCTACACTATTTTAGCTTTCTCTGCTGATAAAAGGTCCCATTGTATTCCTTTGATGTATCACAGGATGAAAAACCCACCCATGGAGTGCAATTCAGATAGGTTTGAGCAGGCAAGAGAGAAAAATTTCAGGATTGAAGTCCCAGAAGGAGAAATTAACAAAATTCTCCGAACACAAATGGTGGCAAAGGACTGTACAATACACATGAGCAATGTCAAGAAATGCCGATTAACATAGTGCCATTAAACATACCAAAAAGATTAAGAGAGGAGCAAGGACAGAAGAAACAGTGGCAGAAATAGAGGATAAGGCAAGAGAGAGAGAAAAATACAGAACAGGAATAGGAAAGTGGCAAAGAGGGAAAAGCTAACCAAAGGAAACCAAGAGATTATTTGGATTCAGTGATTCGTTTTTTTGAGACTGTTGCCATGTTCCTTTCCTGGCCAGGCTGTGCAAAAGTACTGCTTTCTGCTGCACCTCTTGTTGCTATGCTGTTTCTTCTTCAATGTGAAAACATTATTGAAGTCCCGCTGCCACTGCTTCACAAGGATAGCACATGCTATCGGCCGTGTTGCCTAATTGCTAAATGCTCTCAGAACATTAATGGACAAGTAATGCATGTAGGAGAGCCCATTTTGTAGATTAGATTTCTTAATGGACTTTCTGGAAGCATGAGAAGTAATTAATCTCCACAGTAACATGCTGTCACCTGCTGCTGGGTTTTCAAAATTTCTTTTACCAACACAGCACTTTTTGTTTGAATGGTGTTGTGTTCATTTGCTTTCTGAATAATGGGGGGTGGGGTGGGGTGAGATGTATAACTTTTCTTACTGTTGCTTCTGCAGGAAGAGATCTCCACAATTCCACACAAAATATGCATACTTTCCTCCATAGGTTACATCAAATGTTCAGTAGCTATTATCCCACTCTCTGCAGTTTTTCTGGTGACTTCACAGCTGAAAAAAACTCTTTCCTCTCCAGCATGTGGCAGTCCGGTATCTACAACCATGTAATGCCTGAAGCTCTCACCAAAGAGAATCCAGAGAGCCTCCATTTGTCCCCAAGATAAGCAAAACCCTAACTTTGTGATTACCTGCTGAATTTAGTGAGAGTTTACAGTTATACAGGACTTTCAAAAACCAGCCCAGTAGTTTAGTCTTAGTACAAGACATATGTTGGAAAACTTGTATTTCATAAATTCCTTGAAATTCCTTCAGTAAGTTAAAAAAATAATTCCATGATTCTTTCATATATTATTCTGATCTCTACTTCGTGAAACTGTAAGATTCCCTCACTCCTAGTATAGGTGTAGCACTTGTGGAGTTGGAGGCATTTGGCAATTCTTGGAATTGACTTCATGCCACATGTTCTTAGTGTATTACAGAAGTTCTGTTGTTCCTTTTAAACAGAAATACTCTTTGGCATATCTGTGTTTTTAAATGATAGAGTTATGAACACACGAATACTGAGCCAATGTTGTTCTGGGCTATTTTTTGTTAAAAAAGGACAAGCAAGATGGACCTTTAAATTGCATTTTTACGTTAGTATCCAACTGAAAAAAACCTTTTTTTTAATATTCAAAATGGAATAAAGTTGTGACAAATAGAGTTTGGAAAATAGAGACTAGAACTTCCAAAATAGAATAAAATATTGAATACTGCACACTTTTTAGTGTGTACTGACATGATAGTTAATGCTGAGAAATAAGCTGAGGCAGGAGTCCAGAATTAATATGTTGTGTTAAGATAAGTTATACAGAAAAAAACTCACTTGAGTAGTTATCCTGTTTTCCTATGGAGACTAAAATTTACGTAAAGATACTGTCTATGTGCATATGCCACCACACACTTTTGGATGTTTCCCTCCCACCCCCACAAGTAGCTTTTGGACCATTGGCAAATTGTGACATTTGTTCTTAAAGGAAAGAGGCCTCAAGGATAGATCATTAAGCACTTAAGAACATCATGGTACTTAGCAGACGGAGCAGAGGAGAGAGACCCGCACATCTCATATACGGGATCAGTTGCAGCAGAAGCTCCTGCTTTGATAGGCAGAAGCAAATCTGCATTTGAGCAAGCTCGGTGTCTTCCTGTGGGGAATCCCATAGATGTCTCCCTGGGACACACCAAAGACAGTGAAACATAAGGCTCATCTCTGCTTGAAAGAAAGATCCTTTACCCTGTGGAAATGCTTGCTAAGGATCCAAGCTGGATTCAGAACAGATTATAGGGGTAAAGCGCCCTTTCATCTCTGCTCTTGTTTAGATTTGAGTGCAAAGTTTTGACCACTGCCATTTCAACTTTACTTTATACATAATGAGTTAATTAATAAATGAGAGCCATTTGTAAAATTAGATTTCTTTTCTTAACAGCTCTGGAGAGGCAAAGTATTTTAAAATGGGTTTATTTTTAGTTTTCAACTTAATTTTCCCTATTTGGAAAAATATGTGCTGGCAGATAATGACAAGGGTAGAACTGCTTGGCCTGCTAGCCTTTATTGACATGAAGCCACCTAATGACATGCTGGTTTTCTTAATGGAGAGGACAGGGAAGTTCCTTGCCATTATTGTGAGGAGTGTTGTCTTGCACAGTCTAAGGTAAGCAAAGTGTGGCTTTCAGCAGAGACACATTTAGAGACCTTTTTCTGGGGCAAGAAAAGGGAGAGAGAGCCTGAGTTTATATGTTTTTGGCAGAAATAGACAAGTTCACATCTGTTCTATGGTAAATTATAAGGAAGGTACCTACTGCCTGGGGGCAGAGTATACCTCTGTTTTGTTTTCTCAGTTACTGCATAGAGATCTTGGCGACTGATAGATCAGTCATCGACTGTGTGAGAGATACTGCACAACTGATTTGTGCTTGGGCAGTGCTCTGCCCCTTGCAGATAAAGAGCATGTGTTACGGATGGAATAACATCTCTGCTGGGACTCCTGGCACTTGAATATGGGTTACGTGAAGGAAGCAATCTCTTTTGTTCTTTACCCTAGAAAGGTTCTGATGAAAACAACAATTACCCTTCCCCAACATCAACATTTTTGCTAGAGTTCCCCTCGTGTGCTGTGTTTGTTTTCAATAGGCCTCTGCTCTCTGCAGTATTTAGGGATAATAAGAAGCCCTTTACTTTTTTTTTTAAAAGAATAATGCATACATAAATCTCACATGTGTATCATCCCAAAATACAATTATTGTGCTGCATTTGAAAGTTGTTCATGTTCTAGTAGCAATGTCATTCATGCACATAGCTATTTCATTTTGGGAGCATGTTATTATATATTGCTGAGTTTATTTGAAATCTTTTACGACACTGAGTTTTGCCTAGTAATGAGTATACCTCAGGAGTGGTTTCCTTTTAGTATTGGGTGTACTCTTTGTGACTAAGTCTTATGGCCTATTTTGACAAACATTTCTTCCAGAGAAAGTGGCAGCTTATGCACTCTCCTGACACTGGGAGAAAGTATTTCCTAGTCCAAATCTTTCTCAGAGTGCAAATATTTTTCTGGGGCAGAGTAGTGAAAGAAACCAAGAAACTAGGAAAAAGGTGATTTTTTAACCCAGTCTGCTTCACCATACAGCCCCTGAACTGGCATTGCTGAGCAGTACAAAGGTTGGGATGAGCACCCAGCAAAAATAAATGCTTGCAACACTGAGGATATGGGCTAATTTCACTGCCCTGAGAGTGAAAACCAGCTTGAGCATCTTGTGATATTTAATGCTGGGGTCAAAGTAATTTCTTCCATCTTCTGTCTAAGTATGATCCTGGACAGGGCACATGTCAACTCTGTGCTTTCATTTACCTGCCAACAATAGGGATAAAATGTACATATTCCTTTTGGAGATGACCTCCAGCTACTTTTTGTAAATAATTTTGAAGACAAAAAGCACTGTATAGTTGCTAAATAAGTACATTTTCCATCAGACTCTGAAATGAGCACTCAGATGTGCAGTAAAATATTAACTTGTCCTATGTGTAGAGAATGGCAGTGTTCAGGGGAACTGGTGTGAGCCTTTTCAAACTACCTGGTTCACAGCACAAGCTGGTCCTGTGTTACATGGTGCTGATGAGTTAGCCCTCAGACAATAGATGTGGGATGTCTTGGCTCTGAGTGAGTGATGGGGAACAAGATGTTGAATGAAGCTGTTAAAACTCCCACCAGAGCTGGACCTCATTTGTAATGTGGAAGAGAAATGGGAAAGGCTAAAACAGCATTTCACTCTAAGACCATAAGTTATAACAGTCAAGAAAAAAAATCAGACAGAAAAGCCAGCTTCTTTTTTGATGATAGCTTGTTCTTGAGCAGCTTTCCGTTAACTTGGGCAAAAGCTGTTAAATGTGTAATTGTAGTATTGACACTTAAGTGCTATGCTCTTTGTAGATATAAAATATGAGAGTGCTGTAAGTGCATGAAAACAAGCTGAAAACAGCAGATCACCCGCTAGGTTTGCATATCTGACAGTTTTAACGAAGCTTCTGCGAAGAGACCAGATTTTGAGAGAGGTCTAGGTTTTTAGGAGTTAATTCTTCGTAAGAAATGAGTACTTGCTTAACCAAAAGAAATCCCCAGGCCAAAACAATTTTCATCAGAGGTGAATAATGAAAGCACTTTATGGCATTTTGCTCTGTAGGCCTCACTGTGTATCTCAGTGGAGTTAAAGGTGCTAAATTTGGGGCTATGATAGTTAATCACTGTGGAACTGAATTCAAGTGAATAAAAAACCCATGAAAATGGCAAAAGCATTTGGGTTATAACAATAAGTGGACATAACCACTACATTTTGGGAGTTAAAATACGGTTTCATCAAAAAGCCTTTTCTTAGAATTAAAACAATGGAACTGTTCAAGGAAAGAGAAGAGACTAAAAGAACCCAACTTGTCTACAGCTCAGGATTTAGGGTAGTTTCTGTTCTCGAAAAGTAGAGACAAAAGCAAAAGCTGTACAGAAAATATTTGTTCTGGGCATGCTAAAGAAGATCCAGCAGAGCTAGTAAGCTCTGTGTTCACTGGAGGAAAAGATATTACATTCCTTTGCCTTAGTAAGGAAACAAACCAATGAAATACTTATATAAAAAGGAACACATTTCCATTTCCCATAAGGCGGAGTCATTCTCAGGAAGGTATCTGACATATTGAAAGTAATAAAGCAGGTCATATCAGCAAAGCTCCTTCCTTGTTTTGCTATAGGAATGCTGTTTAGTGTTTTAAATACATTATGGTAAAATAGCAAACCTTTATGACGGTACTCAAAGATATCTTTGCAGATTGCACCTCGTCTGTGTGCTAACAGAGAGAAGAGTGGACATAGAGAAGTACACAGGTATTTTATCTAAAAAAGCCATCCAGATCCCTTTGAAATGTAGTCTGTGATCACCAGAGCTACAAAATAAAATCCTGTAAAAAAGTACTTAAGAGACAGCACAGGGTGGCTGGCAGAGCCTATTCTTCACTTCTATAACCAAAGTACTGCTAGATAGGCTGTTATTTAAAGGCCACAGGATGATGACTACTAAGATGTTGCAGAAAGCTTTATTAAAAGGATATCTGAAGGTCAGGGAAGTACTGAAAGATCTCAGAACAGTGAAGGATATTTGATGCTGTCACCTCATGAAGCATCATTAAGAAGACTACTAAGGGTCCATCACATATGCCAGAAGTCAAATAGGAACCAAATAAAAGAATCAAGGTTAGTGGCTATGGGTGGGAGAAAGCTCCTTGAAGTGAAATAGGCCTGGAGCTGTGGATGTTGGAAAGGAATAAAAATTCCACTGTTCCTGCGTATTGACAGTTATGGATAAATTTATGTGATCTCACAAATGCTATACACTGTTACAATTACTTAAAACTCAGTTCCCATTTTAAGCTCCAAAAGGTCGATGCAAAGGTCTCCCAGGCAGTAGTTGGTTTCTTTCTCTCCTGTAAGACAATAATTAGAAACATCCTTTTGAGAATGTGTTTTCACATGCCAGGTAATCAAAGCTTTGCTGTGCACAGAGACAGCCTTTTTTTCTTTTTTTTTTTTTTTAAGAACAAATGAAAATAATTACTTTAAAGTACCCACTCAT
This sequence comes from Anarhynchus alexandrinus, assembly GCA_008711295.1. Lineage (NCBI taxonomy): Eukaryota > Metazoa > Chordata > Aves > Charadriiformes > Charadriidae > Anarhynchus > Anarhynchus alexandrinus. Next base: position 2,396,738 of record VUYV01000028.1, read on the forward strand.
GAGAATAACTGCTCATCAGTCTAATTGCAAGCAGACACTGTCTTTCCATCACAATAAATTCACAATGGTTCATTAGCTTCTGTACGAGGATGAAATGGATCATCTTGTTAACATTGACATTGTTTTAAATGGTTGATTTCACTATGAATGTGTTGGAATTTGCAGTATACCTGTACAACAAAAATAATTAATTAATTAAGAAAGTACTTGGAAGACAATGGCAGATAGGGAAAATTAATATTTCTTGTAGATCCCAGATCTACAGCTCAACAGAAAGCTGAAGTGATTTAAACAAATATGACTGAGTATGAATGTGTTGAGTTATCAGCACTCACCTGAAGAGCAACGACTTCCTAAGTTGCAGTAAATCAGTTGTTTTCAGTCACAGAAAGGGATGATTTGATTTTTCCCTGTACATGAAGAAAATTTGTGAAAACAACAATAGGGAAACCGGGCTTTTAGTATTTTCATTATCATCACAAAAACATCCTTGAAGATATCACTCTCCTGGCATATATATGTTCTAGATAGAAGTGTTCCAGCCTTAAGGTAACTGTTGTTACCTAACAGGAGGGGTATGGTCATTATTTTGTTTTATCAGCTTTTCTTTCTCTCGTTTTTGCGGGGATTTAAACACACTGTGGTCTCTCTGAATCCTTCAATCCATTTCCCTGGCTGAAACTGCCAGTATACTCTGTGGATCTGATGGAGGGATTTTATGATGGACCTGGCTCTGCATGCAAATTAGGGTTGCTAACTAGGGAAGGACAAGGAGAGAGGAAAAGCTAGTGTAATATCTGAAAAAGAAATAGGAAGCACCTCAGCTCTGATTCTCTTATTTCTTATTTTATCTTTCATAAGAGTAACTTTATTGACAACCAATTTTTTTTTTTTTTGGTCTGCACCTCTAAGAAAGAAGAGTCAAGGTCATTGTTTCCCACTTATACCTTAAGACTCTAACTTTTGCCATAGATATGGGATGCTAGTTTATTATTTATTTTGGAGGATAATCCCTGATCATTGTAAACTTAAAATACAATACAGCTCACTTGGGGAAAAAGTAAGGTTAGTTTGGGGATTAAATTTTTCCTATTACATTGCTAAAGCTCACATATTTGATTCTGTTCCTTAGCTCTATCGCCTAGACTGATTGATATTTCTACATCAAGCAGGCAAAACTGCCACTCAGGTTTAAAATAAAGAAATAAAGATATTTCTCTTTCTTGTCTTATCTCCCTGCAGCTCCCTCCTGGCTTCCGGTCTGTTCTGATGTTATCTACTCCAAGGCAGCTCAACCCAAATTCGCTTAGAAAATTTAGTTTCAGAATGCAGTCCTAGCCCCTGTGGGAAGACTGGGTGCTCATCCATTGACACCAAGGTTGCTTTAGTGTCAAGGAGTGCCTTGGGCTACTGCTGCCCATGTGGCAGCTGGCAAAGCCTCTTGGGCTCTCTTGAGAGACTCTGTCAGCTGTTCTCACCTTATAACCTGTGGATGTGGGACATCCACAACTCACACACTTGAGCGGTGATACAGCGGCTTCTCTCCTGTGCTGCAATGTCAAATGCCAGATGTAGCTGATTGCTTTCTGAAGCCCTGGAAAGTGGCTATCCAAAGTGACTGAAACCCTTACCCCCCCCCGCCAAAACCGAACGCTCTGTCATGTGGTCAGTATGTTACTCTGCCCTGTGTTACACAACCCAACACACAGATATTCTCATGCTGACCAAGAGAAAGGTCTTTCTGAGAAAATACACCTTTTCTTGGAGCATTAGGAGCCAGTTTTAGCTATAGGCAGCAGCTCTTTACTTAAGTGATGAAATGATTGATCTTCTCTGTGATACTGTGTGACACAAATGAAGGACTTCAGCTGCACGTGGACAGCCCTCTATAAAAAATTTGTATGACAAAAAACCTACTTGAAAGAATCCTAATTGCTTCACATACCTGCACCCCTCCACAGAGCCAGGGCATGTTCCAGCCATCATATGGATTTTGTAACTCTCTCCCAAAACTCTGAAGACGCCTGTGCTGTTACTCCGTAATAGCCTGGTCTTTCAGGATAATCCATTTCTCCTATCTCCCCTCTCATGCCAGAATACAAAAGCCTCTGAGGTGCCCATCCTGTGAAAGCAGTGGAGATGAGAGAAAGCCCATATACCAGACTTAGATAAATGTCATTGCCACTCTGACAGCTATTCCCAGGTCTTTTTGCAATGTATGGTTGCAGGATCATACAAGCCAAAGGGGCACACTGACCTTTTCCTGACAAAAACAGTTAGAATGAGGCTTGTCCTTTTTAGGGATATATTTGCATTCAAGATTTCTGTGTGGTTTTCTGTTTATCAGGGCTTGAAACCACCAATAAAGTTGCTGGCCCTTTTTTTCCAGGCAGGGACAACATCATATGCTAGTGCTCAGGTTGAATCTTCAAAAGATGGGATCTTCTAATGGGGTATAAATATTCCTCTTTGCTGCTGGCCGTGCCCTGGAGAGGAGCAACAGCAGCTGTGCTCTGCTTCTAGTCTAGAGCAGAGCTTACACTCATATCTGAGCTCTCCATGTAAAATGAGAGCAAGACCACGCTTAACGAGGGATTTTAGGCAGGCTTCAGGCATGCCTAGGTGGGTGAGTGCATGACAGATTGGGTCCATGCTTTCCCACAGGACCAGTCCACGCATACCTACTTGCAGTGCAGGCAGCTTGTGCTCGGCCTCACAAAACACCCAGCCCTGAGGCCATTTGCTTTTAGGAAAGATCCCACATCTGGCTAACCTGCCAGATGTTCTTCTGCCACAGGAACACCTGGGACTTGTGGGCAGCCTCTGTTTAGGCCCTGCCTTTTGATACCATGTGTATGTAACACTGGGCTTAAATTGTGGCATGTAGGCATTAGTCTGTAAAACACATAAGGCTTTCTGTCCTTTCTCCCAGGTTATAGCACAGATGCAATACCAAACCCCCTGCCTGATGTGCTTTATGATCTGTGCATTTTCTTTCTCTCTACGTGATACCTTGCTCCCAGCCAAAAAAAAAAGGTATCAAAATGACTGTGGAAATGCTTCTGAGGCCCTGAAAAGCCTCATCCATTGTATTTCAAACCACAGGTTCCGTAATGACACCACCATTTAATTCTGTGGAATTAATTAGCATTGGTCTTCCCAAATTCTGTTACCTCAAACCTTTTCTCCCTTTAGTAAAACCAATTGCAGTTCCTGCCCCTGCCACCAACATAGTATCACGAGCTATTAACTGCAGCCATTAACTGCAGCTAAAGAAACAATAGTGCTTTGTTCACTTCACCCGCAATACGTGAATTCTGGACCTGGGTGAATTACAACACTCTGAAGAGAGTTATAAAAATGTTGCTAGCGACTTCACAAAATATCTGTTGATTTCAGTGTAATGGACTTCCCTTCCTCACTCCAGCCACGCAGCTACTCTGCAGCCGCTCACTTCATCTGCCAGCGCACCTTCATGTATTATTGGATTTTCTATCCTGTGCAGTAGGATGGGAAAGAAGAGGGTCATTTTTTGTTGTTGTTGTCACTGATACACGCACGAGTTTTGGCCAAGGGAAGGGAATGACTGGATCTGTTATAATGTGAACTCAGTGCCAAATGGTAAGTAGTACAAAATGTTATAATGAAAAAACTGATGCTCAGGACAGTCCATGGAATATTAATTTGGATGCTAGCAGGGGCTTGGAGTTGTGGAGGGGCCCTAGGGTGATCCTGCGTTGTTACTCTCATGTCAGGCTCACTCCAAAGATATTGCCCTTGATCTCTGCTACCTTTAGACAGGGAAGTAAAAATGAGGCCCAAGGCACCAGCAGAAGAAAAAGAAAGAGGACATTGACAGATTAAGGGTTGTTCACATTAGATCTCTAGAGGGAACGGGCACCCAAGGCCTCCTTCACCACTGGGGTTATTTCAGTAAGGACTCCGAACAGCAAAAAAGCAAAATGCAGTGATCATGTATCCTTGAAGCTCCATATGGATCTGAGAACCAGTCTCTGGGGAAAAATATTAATGATGGATGATACTGACAAGAAATCAGAAGTATTAGTTTGACCCAGGGCATCCAGTTTTTAATCCCTAGCTCAGCTGTTGCAACATGCTTTGGAAGACTTAATATGAAATCCAGTTCTGGTGATGTACAAAACTGTCACTGAACTATGCCAAATACCAAATCTTTAATGAAGTTATTCTTGTGTTTTATGGGATGCAGAGCAGTAACCTACTTTCTGCTCTGATTAAGGGTAGGAAGCGACTACTTTTCAGTGTTGCATCATTTATCAAAAATAATAAAAAATCCCTTAGAAGCTAGATGTGGAAAATTAAAGAAGTTTTGATGAATAAACTTATCTCCAATTAACTTAAGCTGTGCAAATCCTTTAGATGAGACATTGAAATGTTTTTGAGACACTAAGTTAATTTGGTGAAGTCTAGTAACAGCATCAGATTTTTCTGAACAACCTGATTTTCTTGTTACAGATGTGTCAGCATAAGTGTGGATGCACTAATCATTCTGGTATAATTAACTGCCTGGTGAAATGTCTCATTAGCATGGGGAGTTACTGATGAATAATTTGTCATATTCTAATTATTCCTTTCTCAACCCCCCCTTCCTTTAAAAATACATAATTATAAGCATTTAGGAAATATCTTACATGGTGTTGAAAATCTACCTCATCATTTAGATCCTTCCAACTTTTCTGAAGAGCAGTTTATGCTAAGTGCTGAGAATGAAGGTAGCTGTGGAAAGAGCTGTTCTATAATGTTGCAGCACTGCACAACTTGCACAAGGGCCTGCATATGATCCGTAAAGTTCCCGTTTGAGAAAGGCCCTCATTGTGCTTTACTGCCCCAAGGATGAGAGCAATGAGATATAGTATTAGGCTGTGCAGACTCTGCTGTGCCTGAAGCTTCAAGAATGTGTTAAATTCCTTGCTGACCAATTTAAAGACTGCATGTGATATCAGCTCCCCCTTCCTGACAAAGCTCTCCTAACTTAATAGAAACACATTTTAAAGCAATACATGCTGCGAGCAGGTTTCCTCTAACTAGAGGAAGGAAGAGTTGACATGTCCCTGGAATCTGGAAAAAGTTGAGAGCGAGGTAGTTTATGTTGCGTACATGCATCCAGTAAGCATTCATGTTACATGGTAGATGGGGTTTACAGTAAACCTTGAGATACATTGATCAAAGCTGAAGCTGGAGGGAGAATGAATGATGCACACTTATTGTGCGGTTTGGGAATACCAGTAAGGGCTCTAGCTTCAATTAGTACATGTACCTTGATAGCACGCAGTTCCAGAGTCAAAATGTAATGAACTTCACCTGCTTGTATTGTAGCATGTCTGAGCAGACAGGGCATGATGTACACTATGGTTCTGCTCCAGGCAGACAGTATTAAGTTGTCCCAGGAAATTGCTTCTGTGCTTTCCTTTCCTTTTCTACTTTTATTCTTATCTAGTCTGCAAAAGTTGCTGAAGTGGGGGCAGACAGTAAAAAAAAAATGGCTTTGTTGTGCTTGCTTATATACAAGACCTCCCACAGTAAGGCATTTTCATGCTACTACAAATATAACCTTGTAACAGCATCACTAGAATAGTACTGTTCACTAACTTTCCATCTTTCAGGGCTCTTATACACTATGTGAAGTGTGAGAGACAAGGAATTTACAGCAGCCTTTCAGTAAAATTTGAGCCAGATGAAGAGAGAAAATTCAAGCAGTCTATCTAACTACTTGGACAGGGTAGGGAGGCAAGTAAGGTCAGTTGATTGTGCGTGGAAGGCCAAATGGCTGAAGGTCATCTGACTCTAGAGAAAGCTAGAACTGGTCAGCTCTGTTGGTGAAATTGTGCATCTCAGCATCTTAGAATCATAGAATCATAGACTGGTTTAGGTTGGAAGGGACCTTGAAGATCATCGAGTTCCAACCCCCCTGCCATAGGCAGGGACACCTCCCACTACACCAGGTTGCCCAAGGCCACGTCCAGCCTGGCCTTGAACACCTCCAGGGATGGGGCCTCAACAACCTCTCTGGGCAACCTGTTCCAGTGCCTTACCACCCTCAAAGTGAAAAACTTCTTCCTAATGTTCAATCTAAACTTGCCCTCTTCCAGTTTGAAGCCATTCCTCCTCATCCTATCACTACATGCCCTAGTAAAAAGTCCTTCCCCAGCTCTCCTGTAGACCCCCTTTAGGTACTGGAAGGCCGCAATAAGATCTCCCCAGAGCCTTCTCTTCTCCAGGCTGAACAACCCCAACTCTTTCAGCCTCTCCTCATAGGAGAGGTGCTCCAGCCCTCGGATCATCTTCGTGGCTCTCCTCTGGACACGCTCCAGCAGGTCCATGTCCTTCTTATGTTGGGGACTCCAGAGCTGGATGCAGTACTCCAGGTGGGGTCTCAAAAGAGTGGAGTAGAGGGGCAGAATTACCTCCCTCGCCCTGCTGGCCACACTTCTTTTGATGCAGCCCAGGATGCGGTTGGCCTTCTGGGCTGCGATCGCACATTGCTGGCTCATGTTGAGCTTCTCGTCGATCAGCACACCTTGGAGCAGGATTCCCTAAGGGTAAATTTTCTTTAGTCCATCTCCCAAATAAGTGGATGAGCTGAGGATTTGCTCCTTGCAGTCACATCACAATGAAGTTCAAACTACTTTCTTTCTCTTTATTCTCCTTTGTAAAACAGGTAAGAACTGTCTACCCCTTTTGATTCAAAACAAAACTAATAACCCTTGGATTTATTGTCCAAGAGACAAATAAACCTTCTTTAAAAAAAAAGGTGTTGGGGTATTTTTGTCTTGCCTTAGGAACAGTGAGGGTGACTTCAGGGTATTCATCAGATCCATTCTTTTTTCCCCAGGTTTACATTCATTGCTGTCACAATTTTCAGTCTTAAAGCTGTTCAGCATGCTTCTACAATGTAAAATGCTTCTCCTAAAGTCTCGCAAGTCCAGTCCTCATTATTATCACAATGACCCCCTCCTTTTAATAGCCCAAAGAAGAAGATAAAGCATTTTATTTATGAACAACCCCTTTGTAACCTTGCTGAGCACAAAATCCCAAGAAAAATATGGAACGTTGCCCTCTGGCTGCTTTTTGTATTAGCCATAGTCCTAATTTTGTATTCTGGCATTGACTGAGAGTTCTGGGGTGATAATAATTCAAATCAAACTTATGAAGCAGAGAGAGTGCCTTCTGTGAGCTCTGCCAGTCTCAGTTGTTTGCTATTTTTTATCATCCTTCGATACTTTCAGGTGGTTCTGTGTTTTTCAGCACCTCCCACATTTTCATAGTCAATCTAGAAATGCAATAAGTGAAAAATCAATGGAATGGAAGAACAGCTGGGGAAGAGCAGAGAAGTTAAAAGCCTCACTCACCTGTTTTTCTGCACATATTTAGTATTTGTGAAACAATTAAGTATTGTGAGACAAACGCATAGACCACGTGAGGGAAATGCCTTACAGCCCATATTTGTCAAGGATTCCTATCCCTGTGCTCTGATATGGCTATAGATTCAGTTCCCTGGAATCATCCTTCTTTGCATTCAGCTTGTTGTGCCAACCCATGCAGTGACAGAAGAAAGACAATTTCTTTAATATATTCAGGGCTCTTTGTAAAGCAAGCACAGTAATGCTATTAAAAGCAAGGAGCAGGACCTCGGTGGGCTTCATTCTGAAGCTGAGCCACACTGTTTTAGTGTGACTTCAGTCTCTGTATTGTTCACTTTAACACACTGTGTCTCATTTTCCCATCATAAAATTGGAATAACAGTGCTACCTTACTTCATAGAGAGCTTTTGAGGCTTATTTTTTTGTAAAGTTTAGTGAACTGGGAAATGGACAGAATAATAAAATGTTACAATGATACACCATTATCCTCCCTGCTTCTACATCCCTTATCAAAACCTGCTATATCTCAGAAATCACCAGAGTTAGTGGCTAGAATGACAAATGGTATTCCAGTTTGGTTGGGTTTTTTTTACATTTCTCAGTGTTTTAATGAAGTTCTATGAAATTGCTTAACTGAAGTAGTCAAAATAAACAAACAAGTGTTAATGCAATGACCTTTATCCACCTTTCTTTCCTTTAGTATTGTTTATTTTATATCAAATCACTCTTTCTTTCTGGCAGGGACTGTGTCTGTTTGCACAGCATCTAACAACACAGTGAGTTTATAATGTGAACAATCAACTGCTGAGAAAGTTTACATTGAAAAATTTTCATCATATGAAATACCTAAGGCTCCCAGTCAAGAAAATATCCGCCTCTAAGACAGGACTTGCATGAATGATGTCCCCAGAAAGGATAAATTTAAATGTAAACTTGAGAATTTCCCCAAAGGGAGGCTTAGGTGCTGTTTGGACCTTTTCTTTTTTCCTTCTCCAAGAAGGAAAAATTCTGAAGTTCAGGAGTGCACAGACTTGTTTTTGTCAGGTGTCATCGTTAGCAGAGGTGGGTGCTGTTCCTGGCTGCGGCAGGCTCCAGCTGTATTTGGGGCAGTGTATTACTGTCAAACAGCAACTATGTCCCTAGCAGTGAAACTTGTATTTAAATGCAAGCTGATTGCCTGATGTAATATGGATTGTATTATGTGGAAGGCAGATAAGAAGATCTCTACATGTAACTTTTCACCTTAAATAGCTCAAGTAATTGATTCTTCTAATCTTTGGGAATGCTTAGGATGTTACTGTAATAAATAAGTAGGCAATAAGTAATTTCTTGAAGTGTCCCCATGACTGAAGTATGTGGCTTTGCCAATGTACCTGAGAATAAATGTCATCCTGGTTATCGTTACTGCAAGTAGTCTGTTTGCTCTGGAAATTCCACATCCTAGGGTGAACCATGATGGTTTTATTTATAGCTTCAATATGAAAGTACCTCCTCAGGTGGTAGGATAACCTTTAATACTATAACAACTGGGAAATAAGCGAGTGAAGCTTAATGGAGACTTTGAATTCTGCCTTGCATCTGACAATTTAGTGCGTGTCTATATAGATGGAACTCAATTTATATTTTGTTCTCTTTTGTATTTTGATTTGCAGGTTGGAATTTTTTGTTACTCCTCCACTTAGAAAATCAAGAACATTAAAAAGATTAGAGTTTGCTGACAGCCTTGGGGAAACTTTTAAAAAACATTTCATTTAGAAGCAATCCTGCCTCTGTAGTCTATATCACCTATAGTTATTTCCCAGTTGGTTGCTGTGGAAACAAATGTCATAGCAAAACCAAAGGACTGCACTCCAGGTACAACAGATGCAACACATGTGATCCCTTGAGAAAGGCAACGCGCTGGGAGAGGGATTTGTCTGGCAGACGACTGATATCTGGACTCTGTAGTTTGGCCCTTTTGTGCCCGGCACAACACTAAAGACTGAGAACAAAGATGAATTTCAACCACTTTTATCCTTTTTTTTTTTTTTTTTTTCTTCTGTCTATAGGTATTGCTTAGGACAGCTTAAAGTGTCCTTCAACTCATTCCTGTCAAATCATGACCCTTGGGAGATGATCTGACAAAGAAGAGAGAAGTGGCTTTGGCATTACCTCAGCCCTGCTCCCCAGGGAGATTTATCTGCATAGAAAGGATGATCAGGGAGTCAGTCTGAGTAGTTTCGTTCCACTGCAGGAGTGATTCAAAGCAAACACAGGAAGAACTGGCTTTTCTGAGCTGAAAACCTGTTGTTTGGTTCCACTGGGTACTGTTCTGCTGCTGAGACTGTGATGCAGCAATTGCTTACCCCACAGAAATGAGTCAACAGAAATTATTAATTAAAATAGCATAACAAATTTATCAAGAAAAGTAAAATCTTCATTTCTGTAAAAAAAAATTAGAATGAAATGTACCAAATTTCCATTTCAAACTAATGGTTCTATCAAAGTGCAGGTAAAAATGATAAAAAAGGACATTCAACCTGAAAAAACCCACGCCCCCGAAAAAAATCACAATAAATATTTTGCTTGGGGTTGACTTGAAATAATGTAATTTGACAGGTTTGTTTCTGCCAATAAAATGTAAAAAAAAAGTCCTATAGGAGAGCTTTAGTTCTCCTTCTCCTTTCTTGGCTTCACTAGGTCCTGTTGGCAGGGTGATGTCTTTTAAACATCTTTGACTATGCCAGATGATTAAATCCTCCAAGCTGGCAATAATTTTTTATGTTGCCTCCATACATTGCACTAAAACCCCTTCCCTGACTTTTCAGTCTTCTGTTATGTAACTATCAGATCCTATACTTTTAGGTAACATAACCTATCCCTTGTTGCCTTCATCTTTTTTTTTGTGTCTGGGACTCCCCAGAGCATGAAACGTACCCTACCAGCTGCCAGCCAATCCTGGTCCACCTAAGCAGTGTGCAGCATGTTGGTCTTTTTGTTTCTTGCACAGCCTTAGCTATAAAGCTTGATTAATTTTTTCAAAGACACTAGAAATTATATGGATATAAATAGTTATGCAAATTTTATAACCACAGCATTTTATTCAGAGTATAAGCTCATTTAAATAAAGTCATCCTTGTTTGTACAATGAGGTCTCACACTATGAGGTGTTAATCAGTCATCTGGGCTTCACATTAAGTGTAACATTTAAATGTATGATGACACAGAAGAAATATTTCTATTTTCCATAGAACAAATGACCATTAATTACAAAGAGTGCACATATAATGGGCTTTCAGAATTCTCTATGCTATTCCTTTTTTTCCCCCTTTAAAAAACAGAAGGGAAAAGAAGAGTTTTTAGGACTAGTGAGATTTGCATTACCATTGCTGGCCAGAACAAAGAGGTCTGCAGGCTGGAGGTGGATCTCAGGAGTGAAAATGGATCTAACACAAACCTCTTATTCACCAACCCTTATAGACTATGTTTGCAGCAGGATTTGGCATATAATGCAGAGCGGGAGCAAATTTTTTTAAGTGTGGAAAAGGACGCATAGAGGAGTTTGGCTAGCTTTGCTACGTGTAATTCCTTTACATGAAAGTCATCAGACTCTTAAATTCTGTCCCTATGGACGAGTTGAGAAAAAGAATGAACTATGTCTTTTTATTTACTGCACATCAAAATTCTTAAACGGGAACTTTGGCTTCGAATTTGTCTTTGTGTGTGAGTTTTTTCACAATATGTTTTTGAACCCTACAGGAAGATTAATAAATGAAGGAAATAACACTAGCTCTCTCAGAGAATGGCATATCTCTGGCATTTGCTTGATTGCCCCGTCTCCCAAATCACCTGCATTTGCTATTCTGAATAGTTGTGCTGTTCCTAATGGCTTTGTTGGTGTTCCAAACTGATGTTGCATCAAATTATGTGTTTGTTTGTTTGTTTGTTTTCCACAGGAGTTCTCTTGTAAATTAGCAACAGTTAATGGGGAGTTAAACCGTTCTCAAAATTGACTATCAAATTCACTCAGTAGAAAAAAAAGAAAGACCTTTAGAGAGAATTGACTGTTGCAGAAATATACCCTAGGGATCACTGAGAATGACACATGAGGAGTGGTGGCCATCGGGGAAAGAACTTATTAAAGTATTTCATAAATAACAAAGCCCAAATCAGAGACTTTTCTTATCCTTTCAAAAATAATTGCCTCTCTTCATTGCACTGGATCATGCTACCTGGTTTGCTATTAGCATTTAGAAGTAAATATAACATCTTTTTGGTCCATAATTTACTGTGGTGCTACCAGTGGAATCACTGATGTTGGACGTAGGGAGGAAAAGTGAAGTTATACACAACTGTCTGGCAACTTGTGTCTTAAAATTTGCTCACTTGAATTACTGTGAACTGGATCAAGTACAGAATCAGCTGAAAATGAATGAACAACAAACTTGTCTGAACCATTGTCCAAAGCTGGAACTGATGATCTTCATTCTCTAATGTACACAGAAGTTTACCTGTCCTTTAATACCTCCTTTTCTCTTGCATAATTTGTCTGAGAGGCCAAAACATGATGAAACACTGTTCAGTCAATGCTTCTCGGCCTATCCAAAACAGAAAACCACTAGAAACCTCACAAAAATGTTCTCTAATCAAGAAATCCAGATACGGCTCCCGTTCAACATATGAAATATACATTGGCTGTCGTGAAAGATGAGCACTGATAGTGTCGTGTAACATTAAGCTCATTTTGCAGAGATCTAGAGAGTTTCCATAATCATGTAAACTCCTCAGCCTTGAATCAAACTGAAAATCTAGCTCCATTTGAAAATTTATCTGTTGCTGAGTTAAAATCCTACCTTAGATTCAGAAAAAAACATGGGATTTTTGTTACGAACTGATGTTTTTTTAGCATGTGTGCCAGTTTAACTCTGAAATATCTTTCTCGGCTACTGTCAGCAAGATCAGATTGTGAAGAGAAAACTGTCCTTTTACACTCCAATTATGAGTGAGTGACATAGATTTTCTGCAGCACTGCTTCTGCAACATTCCTCCTGTTTTCTCATACATGTAGTTTATAACAGTTTAAGATACTCACTATATAAAATAAACATCTAACAGGTCTGTGTTATGGTTTGAGAGTCCCATAACAATTTGTTGTCATTTAGACAATCATTCTATCACCCAATGACCCCTCCCCACCTGGGAAAGGGTATCGGGAAAAACAAGGAAACCCAGGAGCTGAAGTGTAAACAGATTTAATAGAATAAGATTAGATAATTAACATTAACAGCACTAAAGAACCGATATTGATCCCGACACCAATACAGAATATGCAAAGATTATACTCAGCCAATTATACCAGTTGGAAGCTGTGCACTCCCAGAAGTGGACAGCAAATGTCGGACACAGCGAACGCTACGGCTTCAGGAAGAAGGGAAGGGCTCAGGGATCCTGCACCGGGGCAAGACGTTCTCAGGATGGCAGCCATCAAGGGAGAGAGACAACTTCGTAGCAAACTTCCTAATTTATAGTGAATGTGACATTGATGGTATGAAATAATCCTATTGGCCAGCTTGGGTCAAGTGCCCGGGTCTCGCTCCTCCTCATCCCTGCACCTGGCAAGCTCGTAAACACTGAGACCTTGAGACCCACACACCATAGCTGGCTGTAAGGTAAGTATTTTCACAATTTCAGACACTGGAGTCTTCTAAAAGTGCAGTTTTCCCAAGTATTAGAAGACAAATTAGTCCTGTGTTGCTCAAACCAGGACAGTCTCTAAGGTTTAGTGTTTGAAAACAACATCTTGAGTCCCGGTTTTAAATTTCTTGAGGAAAGTTTGGTGGGAATCTCTTCGCTAACTTGAGTTTAAAAAAAAGTTAAATGGAGTCACACAAAATGTAGGATAGGTTACATCTCCAGATTTGGCAGCTTATATGTCACTGAGAAACTTCCTTTTAAAGTAATGAATCATAGACATCATAAACTTAACACCTCTGCCACTGTAGACTCTTCTATTGTTCAGTTGAAAAAGGTTAAGTATCAGAGATGTATTATATAAGGCCAAGTCATTGACATGGACAATATAGTTATACTTTTATTAATGGAGCTGTTTGCAAAGAGTAGCATAGCAACATGAACTATCTCGAGAGCACTAACTAAGCAGTCTTGCAATTTTATTTGGGAAAAAAATGTTATTCATCAAAATTAAGAGGTTTATAATTCTGGTAGAACATCAAAATATTACAAAAATACATTGTGAGCTAACTAAAAAAGTAAAAACATAGTTCAACCTGATGTATTTTGTATTTTTGTTTCAGTGAGAAATAATCTATGTTTCAGACTGCTGGAATTAGGTAACTTGTTCTCATTCTCTCTACCTCTCCCTCTCCCTTTCCTTTCACAGAAGCACAGAACGGTTGAGGTTGGAAGGGGCTTCTGGAGGTCATCTTCTCCAACCCCCCCACGCAAGCAGGGGCCACATAGAAGCAGGTTGCCAAGGATCATGTCCAGATCACTTCTGAATATCTCCAAGGATGGAGACTCCAAAATCTCTCTGGGCAACCTGTGCCAGTGCTCAGTCACCGTCACAGCAAAAAAGTGTTCCCTGATGTTCAGAGGGATCCTCCTGTGTTTCTGTTTGTGCCCATTGCCTCTGATCCTGTCAGTGGGGACCAGTGAAAAGATCCCGGCCCCATCTTCCTTGCACCCTCCCTTCAGGTGTTTATATACATGGATAATATCTCTCTAAACCTTCTCTTCTCTAGGCTGAACAGTCCCAGTTCTCTCAGCCTTTCCTCATAGGAGAGGTCCTTCAATCCCTTTATCATCTTTGTGGTGCTTTGCTGAACTCTCACCAGTATGTCCATACCTTTCTTGTACAGGAGACCCCAGGACGGAACACAGCGCTCTAGGTGTGGCTTCATCAGTGCTGAGTAAAGGGGAAGGATCACCTCCCTTGACCTGCTGGCAATACTCTTCCTAATGCAGCCCAGGATACCATTAGCCTTCTTCGCAGCAAGGGCGTGTTGCTGGCTCAGGTAAATGCTGGTTTATTCCCTTTTCCCTTTCCCTTTCCCTTTTCTTTTTCCTTTTTTTCTCTCGCCAGACAGTGAACCAAAAAAATCCCAACTTTTACAGAGCTTTCAATTCCTTCTCTAAAAAGGCATTGACCTGTTACATAATTATTATCCGAGTAGATTCTTTTAGCTCTAAGGATACTCATAAATTTCAAATAGTGTATTAGCACTCTTCCAACTGGCAAGTGCTTCAGACATGTCTCTTACTAGATCATAATACTCTTTGAATAAAATGTGTGTTCTAGACTGTGACTGGTGACTAGATAAATCAAGTGGTCTTAACTCAGGTACCTGATGGATCTCATTAATCTTTCTCTTACAGGTCACCTGTTTCAATCTCAGACAGCATAGTTAACTTCATGAATGCAAGTTACAAGTATCAGATGACTACTTAATGGCCTAGGGAAAATTACTGAGCTTATTTCAGTCTCGTGTTGAGTGCTTACATCTCAGAAATGTGGGCACTGGAGAAAGTTGCAGTTGTATTCTCTTCACTCTGGACAACTGGACAACAATTAAATCTAGCTTCAATTCACTTAAAAAACTCAGCCACAAATTTTATAGCACTGCAAATTTTTACTAAGGCCTTTGTCCAAATTCTTGGAAAGGGTCCTTTTTGCTCTTATTTTAATGATTAGTTGGAGGATAAATGATTTAACATCTGTGTACATCTAAGGTGACATGCTATAATTTATAGAAATGCCAGTGCAGTGAAATAACCCAAACACAAATGTATGCACTGACAATTCCTATGTAATTACTTCAGAGCTGTCACTTTTCTATGTGTGCTCTGTGCATTAGTGCATAACAAATATGAAACACCCCAATAATCAATATTCCTTGTCAAGCACAACTATATTGCCATGGACTTATTACCATGTTGTTCCTTCTGATCCTTCTTTTCTATTTATTTAATTAATCTAAGTGCAATGCATTACCATTCCTAACATATAACACTGCAGTTTAGGTTGGATCATTAGCAAGTTGTGGGCAGGGTGACTCCATTATTTTGCAAACTGTTTTTAAAAGGCTCAGTCGCAAGCCATATCATTTACAGCACACTGTGGGAACAGAATGCTTGTTGAGATTTTTCTTGTTAATGCAACATGGACACGGGCAGTGCTGGATTGCTTTATTTTTGTGTGGTTAATGTAGATAAGAGGAAAAGAACAATGGCTGGATTTACTGAGGTGCTGCACTGAGTCACTGAAAGTAAAATTTTGTGATAAGCACTTTCATCAAAGTAAGGCAGTGTCTCATCAGCCTCTCTAAATTTATCTCTGTGATAGCTGGCTGTTCTGTACAGTGCATTTTCTCTGTCTATGAATCTGGAGAATGTGATCTTGTTTCATCAAGCTTTCAAATCCATTCCATTCCGGAATAGATGTAGATTATAGATCTACCACAGGTCTGTAATCCATGTCATCCCCTTAAAATTGTCTCTCCTTTAGCTCCTCCTTGGTCTTTATTTCTGTCAGGGCACTGTGTCTACAGTGTTTGATAGATTAGATCCCCAGTTCACATCACATCCTGCTGCCCTCATCGTTCATGCTTGCTACCTGTTCCCAAGACCTTTTTGGAGTGAACTGAGTTCTCTATGGTGAAACGCAAGAGATTCTTTCCTCTGGGACCTGCTCCCAAAGCTCAGTGGGGATAAATCTACATAAAATCTAACTCTGTCTATCCTACCTAGTCCTCTAACTCTATCCCAACAGTTGTTACACCATTAAATATTCTTATATACCCTTTCTACCATGACCACACTTGTGCAGCACATAGCCTTGGCGTCGCACTGCGAAGCACCACTCTGGCAGGCTGCAGCATGATCCTGAAGCTACTTCAGGCACTTTCTTTTTCAAAAGCCACAAAAAATAATGATGATATCTCAGGGTTACAGGACTTTTGCATAGGATGAAGGCAAGCCCAAGGCCAGGTACTGTGTTGAATAAATACAGACAATCAGCTCCAGAGGGAGCTATCTGTGAAAGTGTGGACATGCACCACTCTGAGCAACAGAGCCTGGGACACAACCTTTGGGTTGGAGCTCTTCACCTGCATAGCCAAACCTTCACTCTGGGAAGCCAAACATTAATAGTCCTTTCATGGATTTGGGTCCAGGTTTCCTATGGCAGACATGCCAATGTAGGGTTCCAAGCTCTGGATCTAAATCTCACCCATGGGGTTGCGGTGAGAAATCAAGAAAGAAGCTGCAGATGCTCCAACAAGCACAGGAGGTACCTCGTGTAACAGTCAACTGAATCCGAAATCACTTGCTCCTCACTGAGTCCCAAGAGATCTTATTATTTTTATTATTATTATTATTATTATTATTATTATTATTATGTGAAAAGAAAATCTTTTTGAATTTCAGCTTGAATTGCTTTTATGTCAAGGGTGTAGGAAGGTACTGAACTAAAAATGTACAAACATAAGAAACTTGAATTAACATCTTTTCTGGCTCAATTATCTGAAACAGCAGCCATGTTTACCCAAAACCTTTCTCCAGAATGGGGGAGTTTCCAACAGACAGGCATCCCCATACAAAATATAAGTGGGATACAAAGGTTGAATGTCTATGAAGGATAGAATTTAATGTTACTGAGAGATTCAGAATCATAGCATAACCATCCTTTGACTTCACATAATAATTCGTGAGCTATTTTTTTCTGGTGCTTGCAGATCTGTTAGCACTGCTTCCATCAAGTTCTAAGTTACTGTCACAGAGATGTTAAGAAAACTACATAGACAACAAATACAGCCTGTGGACTATTGAGCAGAATGGCTGAAATTCAGTAAACTAATGGTCTGCTTTACTGTATGAAGCAAGCAAAGCAAACACTGCACCCAAGGCTTTCAATAATCCACACCCACAGCCAAAGGTATTTTGCCTGGAAACAAAAGGCAAGAACCATACAAAATGCAGCAATTCAACTAACAGATTCTGGCTGTCATCTCCCTTTGAGACACATCCTTTTGGCCTTGGTGCCTTGGTCATATTTCTCTACAGCTTTTTTTTTTTATTTCCTCCATTTTTTATTTTTTTTTAATTAGCCAGACAGTAGGTCTCTGTTTAAAGGTTCTCAATCTGCAGGAAAAGTTACAGCTGTGTGGAGAGAGAAAGAAGGCAGAGAGGTGCATGGTCAGGGCAAAGTGAAGAAAGAAGCAGAAACAGCTCCAGTGCCTCTGTCCAAGGAAAGGGTTGGGCCACCACTGATCTATAGGGCATCACACTGTGAGACCCAGGAAGGTTCCTGTGATCATCAAAGTAAAAATTATTTAGAAGGAGGATTGCAAACATTTTGAAGATCTGGAGGACCTGAGTTGGGGAAAGTGGAAAGGACCCAGTTAGATGCAGTAGCAATACCATGGGCTTATGAAGTGCCAACGGAAAAATAACAAACGAACACTGAACTCTGGAGAAATTATCTTCCACAGATGACGGTGAACTCTGGCACCAGCACAAGCAATTATCACACAGATGAAAACTCAGCAGCCGGTGAAGAGAGGAGCATGATGCAGGTACCGGGTTACTGGCTGCAGCCACTAATTGGTGTATAGGGTGGATAACATGGCTCCAAAGCCAGTGTTCAATGCAGGCTGCTACTGCAGAGGGTTGAGGTTTAATTCTGTTCTCAGCTCCAAGTTAGTTTTCAGTTGCTACCCTAGGTAGATTAGTGCTGATCTTATTCTTCTGTATCTAATTTACTATTCACTGTAAAGGTTGTAATCCTAAAAGAGAGATTTTCTGAAGAGCTTATGATATTGCCTATATCATACTAAAATATTTCTTCTTTTTTCCCTCTACAAAATTACCAAACCTTTAAAAACTCAGTTATTGCCAGTGCATGAATAATGTAGATATTTCTATAGAGAAACCCTTTGTAAACTATTTGCATATAAAGATGGCCAGAATAAGGAAGATATTTAATGATTCCAGAATCAGGAAAACATTTTGGTTTGGATTTTTGAACCTTCCACATAAAATACTGAAATATGTTGTGACTATTATAATACTTGCACTATACTCTGAGCTTATTTCTTCTATGTTCTGTGTTTCTTGAAATGGTTATGAGCATCAAATTTTAGACTTGAAACTGATTTTTTAACTTTCTGAAATTTTCTGTACATGAAACCATGAACTAAAATGTTTTTATAGAGGTAATTGATAATTTCTCTTTCTTTGTTGCATGCTAATGTAAGGATGCTTTTTGTACATCTAAAGTCTTATTTCACTTTAAGTTGTTCAGTTAAAAAATTACAAGCTCAATTAAACAAACTGGAAGACAACACTCATTTTCCTGAAAAACATTGTCTGCCTCTACAGACAAATCATTTTGTTTCTCAAGCACAGGGATGGTGAAATAAGTAGGGAAGAAGTAGATTATGACAACAGAAGCAATGTATTTATTCTGAAAAAGGCAAATCCACTCCACTTTCAAATGCTTCTGTTGCGAATTGCACAAAACCTTCACAGGAGACAGCGAAAAGATGAAATATGGTCTTATTTTATGGGAAACTGATGATCTCTGCACACGTGTCAAGATATTTCTTCAAACTCCATTTCAACCATATTGCTGGGTTTTGCTTTACCGCTAGTTTTTATGCTGTACTTTAAATGAAAATTTACAAAAGGGTCAGCACTAAGGGTACAGGATAATTTATTTAACTGCTATATACTTAAATGGAAGCACTCTAGCTGCAAGTTTGCTTTTGTCAAAGAGCAAGCTGAATGTAACCGTGATCTGAACCAGCATGGAAAGCAGCGGGTGCAAGCGGTACATGCTTGTGCCCTGGACCTGTGGGATCCCAGGTGAATACCCAGGTGAGCAAGAACAAGGCTGTCAGGCCTAAAGTCAATTCACTACTGTGGCTGGTGGGGAGAGATGGAGGATTCATCTAGCAGGATGGGGAAGTGATAAAAGGGATCACAGAAGCTATTTGCTGTATTGAGTAACTTCATTAACATGAGCATGTGCTAAGAGGCTGATATCATAGGAAAACCACCTTTTTCAGGCTCCAAATACATCACTGGAGTATTTCACAGGCTGAGAAAGGCGGAGAGTCTGTAAGACATGAAATTAGCCTGGATATCTTAAGACAAAGACAACACCAAGGCTCTCGTAACTCTGGAGGGTTCAAGGATTGAGGTCTTCCTGAGTGGTCTGCAGCCACCAAAAAGCTCTTGATCAGACCCTGTCACAGCCAGCGCCTAAGCCAGTGCTCTTCTCTGTGCAATGTGCAGAGGGGCCTCTCGTCCCATGAAGACTTCACCAACACAAACCCATGTCTGGCATCTGAAAATATTATATCCCTACTTTTCCATGAACTTTGGTTGACATTCAAGCCTTAAGCCATGCAAATTGAGGAGCTGTAAATTATGGTGAGAAGATTTTCTGGTGCTGCTATATCATCATACAAAACACCAGGTACTTTGCTGCCTTGGTAAAGCCTGAAAACAGTTTCTCATGCTTCTTTCTACTGATTCTGTAAATATTTGTTGTCATTATATTAAAAAGCATTTTTTCCAACCCCTTTCTTAATAACTTTCTTAATCCACACCAACATTACTGCTGAACAAAATCGGCTTTTGATATATTCAGAGACTTAATGCTGAAGGAGTCAGGAGTGATTTCAGGTACCTCTATTTCTGGGGCAGATAGCCTGAACTCACTTTAAAAATAGCTTGCAATTTTTCAGAAGGGGTTGACAATCAGCCTCCTTTAAAGTTTCTCACACTAAGCATTCAAAATTATACTTTACCTTTCCAGGAAAGCACTTGTGACACTAATGTATTTTGCTTCATATACAGGCACCTCTTTGCACAGGACTGCATTAATCTGAGGTTGTGGGCTGTATCCCCATGAATTAAACATCCTTCTTGAACTATTGTTTGTGCAAAAAATAGATCTGCACAAATATTTCAAGGAAAGTGAAAATGATACTTGAATTCTCTGTTCATTTTTGTTGTGTACTCTGCTGTAATAATGAACATGCTTTTTTCAACCTCGACATAAATCACTCTCATCTTCCTCATTCTCCTTGGTTTTAGGATGATTGCTATTTTTCACATTTCAGCTGCTGGAAAGATCATGTGTGGTAAATAACTGTTCTTTTGGATAGTCACAGATTATTAGAGTTTAGCTGGAGCTCCTGTACAGCTGGGATCTTACTTTTACCATATCCCTACATCTCAGTAAACAAGATGTGCAAAAGTGTCTTTTAAGAAAACACCAGTAACATTTCCAGAACATTGCCCTTCATGTGCTGAGCGTAAAATCACCCCTTCCTTTCTTACGAGTGCCAGGTTAAATAACAGGTGATTCAGCATGACAGGGGTAAGATGTAGTTGAGGGGCTGGATTTTTTTGCAGCAGCTCTAAGTGAGCATAAATCCTGTAGCCCCTGAAAGAGGTAGGCAAATACCATGGCAGAGGTGAGCTGCAATCTGAATGACTTTCACCTCCTGCAGCCGCTTTAGCTTCTGCACTGCGGGAAGCAGCACAAACACAGCTTTCTGCCGAGCTGTCATCTACAGCTGTTGTGAAACCCATTGTTATAATGGGCAGTAAATGTTCACATTTGATTGGTTTCCTTATTTTTTTCTGCCGTCTCCATCCCCATCTAACTATAAGCTACTCAAGGCAGTGAATCTGTGTGATTTCTGAGTGGTTAAAGCCATTTGGATTTCAGCCTTGTGCCCCGTAACTTGCTCAGGGTGTCCATAATTGGCTGGCATTGCCCGGCCTGTCACCCCTTATTAGTTAAAAGGGATTATGAGCACAATACTTCAAACGGCTAGCAGAGGCAATGATGAGGGGTAACTGGCTGTGATTATGTCATGGACTACAGCAACACAGCTCAGGGTGTCACCAGTCTGTGCACAACACTGCCTTGCAGTAGGAACCACAGGCTTTGGATGATGTTGTCTTGTTGAAGTGACTGATGCCTCTAGACAGAAGGATGCCGAAGAGTTGTGATTGATGCTGCTGTGAATGCCCTGTGCAATTCTTATCCTGTCAAGTCTTCTAGTGGGAGCTGAGTAAATCTATGCTAAGCTGAAGGATTTTGCTGTTGTATACTACCTTGCCTTCACAGAGGGCCAAGATGATCATCGTAATCTCATACCCTCCAACATGTCCCCGAGTGTCCTCTGGCAGGAACGGCAAGAGCCACAAATTAACAGAGAAAGGGGAATTGAGCAGCTGAACTTTGATCTGTACTTCTCAGGAATGTGCAACGGACTTTGTAGATGAGGTGATTTTCCATGCAGCAATATCAACTCCTCTGTGGTTAACCCCCACATTATGCCTGTGCAGTAGCCCATAAGTCCTTTATGAGATGATTTTACTTCCCCAACCATCAACTGGATCAGCAAATAAGAACATGTCTCCAGGTAAAGGAATTTTTTCTGCCAGGTTATCATTAAGCTGCAGGGCACTGAGGTGGGATGGAACCTGGAAATGGCAGACCTTACACAGACATACCGTTTATCTTGCTATCCGAAGTCCAAACAGCAGCTGCAATGGAAGACAAGCACGGATGAAGAAGCAGAAGATAATAAAGCATATACATAGCTGTGCACATGGAACAAATAATGCAGTTAGACCTGGGGTAGCATTAGTAACCATTTCTGAACGGCTCTTGAATATCGCCGAGACAAGATGCTAATACAGTGTGCTGTTAACTTTCCTATAATGTGAATGACAGGTGGAAGCCAGAAACAAAGGAGGTTATAAATTCATAGATAGGAAAAAACTGTGGCTGCAGCAAGGGCAACAGTGCAGGTTTGGGACAGCTGCTGCTGTACAAGAAACTTTTTTCCACTTCAGCTTGCAGACCTCTAACCTGTTTTTTCATCAGTCAAGGGGCACTATGGTCCTCCTTATGCCTTCTCAGTCTTCATCTGTCACAGCCATAGGAGCAGCCTGGTTTTTGGTGGAAAAAGATATCTTAGAAACATCAGTCTGGCCAGCTGAGGCATTATCATCAGTAACTACAGATGGTATAAGTGGCATAGCATCCAACTCTGAGAATGATTCATTCCCTTTCTTGTGAACACCTGGTTACACTTGATGGAGAAGACTTACAGTGGTAGATGGCAAATTTTTGAGGCAGAGAGTGGTTGGGATATTGCCTGTATTAAGGAAATAAGTTTTTAGACCGAGGAACTGTATTCTTGTGTCTTGCTGTATCCCTTCCTCACTCCCCTGGAGATGCTTTTTTCCATGCTAATAGAGAATTACTTGGGCTAGGATGTGTCCTGGTGTGTGGTACCTGATGGGGTCCCCTATGAACCAAAGCTACTGCTGAATTCTACCTTCGCCCCACAACAAAGCCCAGTATTTGGGAGCTGCATGGGTTCTGGCCTGTTTGCATAACATACTTAATAGTGACGTCCCTTCCTCTTACCCACACAGTCCCCTATATTTGTGAGATGTGTAAAATGGTGCTGGGTCAGAATGGTGGACGGACGCTACACTCGCTGTGCTATCCTTTCTTGAGAGTGAATGACCATGTAGAATGCAATGTACATTACACACCAGACTTAGTCTGTGATATCCACTGGGATCAGCACTCATATAAGTTCATACTGTGAAAGAACTGGAGGATCCAGTCTGTCCTTCTGCTATAGAAAAATGTGTTTGGCTCCTTAGCCATGAATTAGAACAGCAAATAGGAGAGTCAAATCTCCACCCTGAAAATGGACAGTATGGTCTGCACTTCATACAAGAGAATAGATTTACAAACGTGCCATCCTGTTATTAATTGATATATAAAGCAAGTAAATAAACATTTTAAACTAAAATATGAGTGCATTGCCTATTCCCAAGCTATAGAATAATGTATAATTGCAACAGAATCTCGTTTTTTTAACAGCACCAGAAGGAAAAAGCTGGAAATTCCTTTTCTAAGATTGTTAATCCAAAAGCTTTTTTGACGCCCCTTGCCTTTCTTCCTTTCCCTCCTCTGTGTTCCACAGCATATGGAAAACATTCCGCCAGGCAAGGAAAGAGGAGCAATTGCAAGTGCCTTCATCCATGTGAGCAATCGCAATGAACTAAGCACTGAACCTTGTAATGCACGGAGCTTTTTTGATGATGATCAATCAGAGCAACAGCAAATTGTGCACAAGTTTTACAGTGTTTTTCCCTGATGAAAAGAATTTTGACATGAGGAATCTCAAGGCATCCGAGACGCCCCACTGTTACAGGGGTAAATGTTAACTGCTTTCACTTCTACCACAAATATTCTGCATGGCTTTGTAATGTATGGGAACTTGACCAGGAGTCTGCAACAGAATGGTTACTACTTTTTTTTTTTAAGTCTCCTAACTCAAACTTTGTCTCCTGTAAGAGATGGTCCCTGTGTTGGCTCCTTTTGACACCTGGTTTAGAAGGACAAGATTGCCACCACCTATGGGATCAGTAAAACTTCTCACTATATCTAAATGGATGACAAGGGCCCTTTGGGAAGTCCTGTTAGAGTATTTCTCACACCTGACCTAGCTTACGAGACCAGACAGGATCATAGACCTTACTTGTTCATAACACCAGAAGGCTGTCTGGAGGACATTTCACAATCTGGTTAATAATATAAGTTCATGAAAGATGTATCTGTGCTACGGGGAAATTAGTCTGTATTATTACACCACATCTGGCAAAATCACTGAGTGAGCTTAAGAGAGGTCTAAAAGAATGGGTTAAAATAATATAGGTATATAAGATAATATATATTATACATAGGGCACAAGGAAGCTCTGTCTAATAAACCAAAAACCAGACAAGATTGGAAACATGTGATGTGGTCGAATAAGAAATAACATCCAAAAGAGCAGCTGGGAGGGTTTTTTTTAATCAAGCAAAATTCTTCAGACCTAGTTCACCCATCTGGACTATTTTCCTTTTTTTCACCACAGTACTTGGTTTCATTGTGATGTTTACCCTCTCACAAGGCTTTTTCTTTAACATCTTTCTGGAATCAGCTGTAGTGTGAAAAACCTACAGTACAAAAATTCCTATTCAAAAAAGCCGTTTTAAAACTTGGCACTGCTTTTACAGGTCATCAAGCAGCCATAAGACAGCACAAATAAGCAAAGCTTCAAGATTTTAATCCATAAATTGAACCATATTTGATGTATTACGAGGATGATGATAGATTCTCGTAGCATATACTGCAGACATACATTTAACACCTGCTTGTATTTCTTTGCACTTTTTTTGGTACTAGTGCATGGAAATGTGCAACAAATATCACGGTTATGGTTGTGATAATGCCAAACTGAAACATATCCCTGGAAATATGCCGGTTTCCAGACTCCTTGGGTAACTCGATGCCGGGAGTGATTTCTTTAACCAGACCAGATTGACAGGCACAACTCTAGGGAGTGGAAGGGTGTGGAGAAAGGGCTGTTTTATTTTGAAATGCAGTGTGTGATCCACTTTCAGAGTGGGTCTGGGGATTTAATAGGTTCTCTGCTGGTGCAGATGTGTCAAGCTTTGACAATGCCCTTGAGCTCTTTACTCTCTTCCCTCAATAGTTTTGGCTTATGAGGTGCCACTAAAACAGTTTGTTACCCCAAATTAGTAAGCAACCGGTGGCTGATGGTGCATGGAGGCACGTGGAACTGATGGTCTGAAGAATCTGCTCAATTCAAATTATGATTATGAGGGAAATGATTTTATGATACGGTTATTTTCCCCTTACACCCCTGTCCCTATGGATGCCATTTAGGGAATTTTATATTTCTTCTTTAGCATCATTCAAAATGAAAGGACTGAATATATCCAAGTGACTGTCTCCATAATATTTTGTTCTCTCCTCTCAAAGAAGCCCTTTGAAAAACATGGGTACATTTGGGGCTCTGCTGTGCAGGATCAGGAATTCTGGTGAGGAAAGGCATGGAGCTGAAGTTTGGTTACAACTCTCCCTCCAGCTTCCTTCTCTTGTGCCCCCATCCCCAGTAACCTCATAACATTTTCCAGGAAGGCTGATGCTGAGAATGTGCTCATGAAAACATCCAGTCTTTACAGAGGCCTTCAGCAGCAGAGAGTGTTTAATAAAAGAAGTTAATGCAAATCATATTTCGCTTCACTGTGAGACAGTGATTTCACTGTGAGTAGTGATTTTGCATCCCTGTTTTGGGCAGCAAGAAAACAATATGCAAAACCTACAGGAGTCAAACTCTGCTTCCTTCTCTTTCATCCCTCAATTGGATTTCAGGGGAAATGTCAATGCAAAAGGTGTAGAATTTCTAGTCCCTTACAATGGAATATCTTATACTGATAATAATAGCAATCTCAAAATATTAGTTATTAAGAATCACACAATAGTAGAGGGAAATTATTGACCAGAACTGTATTTGGAATAAAAAAAATGTTCCTGGACTACAAAGAGGAATGAATATAAGCAATTAGATGTATTGAAAGGTGTAGCCATGTAACTTTTCTGTTATTTTTGTAAGATATGAACTAATGACGATATTCAAAATTTGCAAATTTTACTACAGTCAGAACTTCTAATCATAACATCAATTGTTGTGGAAATTATTTTAAATGAGAAGTAAGAAATCATAAGACTTGATTATTCTGAATCATTTATTTTCTGCCTTCGTGTTTATTTAGCTGTCGAAAGATTTGCTCAAGGCATATATGCAGCAAGGCTACCTAATACAATTGTTGGTTATGTTATAAATGTGCAAACCATTTCTTTCCTTAAGGAAGATGAAGCAGAGAATAAACTAGGAACCTCCTGAAGTGAATGAGAATTTAGACAAAAGCTAATGAAACTTGAGAAAGGAGTGATGAATCACAGAACTCTAGGTCATGGAGGAGAACTGTGTAAATCATTGATTTTTTCAGTTTACTGTAAAATCTGAAAAATGAGGAGAAAAGAAGAATTGTTTCAAATTAACCTCAAATGTGTTATTTTTCTGGAGCCAAAAAAAAAAAAGAAATAATATTTTTACAATTAGAAATATGAACACAAAAACCTCGTATTCATTCTGAATCTAGAGGGTTTGTTTTAAATTTGAATACTAGTGTTATGTATCTTTTTTTTTAAAAAAAGGAAAGAAACCTTAGAAATAAACAGTTACTTAAAACTGAATTTGCATTTTATGTGCCAATGGAAACGTATCTGCTTTCCCTGGTCTGTCAGGTGAAGTTTACAAGAAATGCCTGAGGCGAAGTTCTGCCTTTTTTTTTTTTTTTTTTTAAAAACATACAACAGGACAGCAGCCATATGACCTATATACTAATACTTTTACAGATATGTCAGCCAGCATTTAAGTAGGCAGCATTAAACTCCACAATTTTCAGGTATTTTGAAGTGACCATAAATGTTGTCTGCATTTTGAAAAGCTGCCTTATCAGTTTATACTACCGCTGTTTTAATATGAGAATTATCCTTGCAAAGAAAAGTTAGACAAAGTGAGCTCAGTTTCCTCTGGAGCAGTCACAGAGCTAAGAAGAGGGTCTGTAACTTCCCTGTAAGAGAGAGAGCTAAAATTTGGGCTGTGCTACCTCTCAGTCTTTAAAACATTACTCCTTCAGCCAGCTGGACCATGACCCAGTCAGTGCTTGCTGTATTAAATGGAAATATTCACATAGACATCACTGGTCTTAGGTCTAGTTCGGGAGAGGCACCATGGGTGTCCATTCAAATAAACACTACCTGAGCCCTGCAAACTGAGAGACAGTAAGTCCCAGGCCAAGGGCTTAGCGATTCGGGGCCTCCTTACCACCTTCTTGAACGAACTTCGTTTTTCTAAATATTAGATACACGTGAAATGAAAGCAAAATATATGCATATTAGTTTCATATTACACATAATAATCTATCTGTTAGATATCTATGAATTACAGCTAAACGGTCATCTGGAGGTTGTACAACTGGTAATAGATATTTGCATGTAAGAAGAAATTCTGGAATGAAGACAAGTANTAAAACAGTAAGAAAAAAAAAAAAGAAAAGAAAGTCATTACCTTTCAAAGACAAATAAAAATTTTCTTCCTGTCACTGGATATAATGGAAAGTCGTCATAGTGCTAATATAAAAAGTGCTAGCTAATTTGAAAAAACATGCAAATGAAAGAATTTGCCAGTGTTAGGCATCCCACCCATGCCTCTTCAAGGAGAATATATGAAGTCTGAGGTTACTTATTAAAGACAGTAATTAACTGGACTGTCTGTGAAAAACATACTTGAAAATGTGCTTTTTCCTGTTACACTTGTCTCCCTCAAATAACTTTATGACTTGATGCTAAATTGTACTTTCTTATTAGCATAGAGCTGACTGTCCATCAAACTGGGATGCTGTTTGAACTCACCCTCTTAGAGATCAAATACTTCACGCATCCAGAAACAGCTTCCAAAACTGGAGTGGGATCCTGGGTGCCAATGTCTCGCAAAGGCTCCTTCCATTAAACAGTGTGACAAATTAACACTATGGCAATCTCTGTAATACAACAGAAATCCATATCACAGACCATATTTGAAAAGACTCCTATGAGATATTGAACAAGGAATTCCCTTGCTGAAAACCAACTAATTAACTGCCATTAGGAGGTGACCTAAAATTTAAGATTGAAATGTTTATGTATTATTTATATTTATTATTTATATTTATATATTTTGGCCTTTATATGAAAGTCTGTGTCACCAAAGACACACTAGTCCTGTCCTGCACTTTTGTTCTGTAATTGTGCACTGTAAAGATGATTAAAAATGTCTGAAGCCATTTGCTAGATTCAAATTATATAATACTGGTTTTGTTGTAGGCATAATTTTTTTTTTTTTTTTTGCTAAAAGAGATGTGGTTTTACCAGGTCCTGTATATCAATGTGTAGCTTGCCATTAGTTTGGAGGAGATTCATTGAAATCAACCTCTTCCTGGGCCCATTCTTTCCTTCTTGCGTGTACTTGTCTATGTGTTTTTGTTCTGGCATGTTTTCCTAGAGCTAGGTACACAGAGTGGTAGTCAAATTCTTTATCCTTTTTCTTTCTGGGAAAGCTCAGAAGAGATACAGTCACTAAAGACTGAGTCACTTGTTCATTTGAGAAATGTGTTATTATTTCTTCTCAACTGGAACTTGGTATATATGCTGAAGGATGAGGGCTATATGCCTCCTATGTTTATCTAGCCAGTATATCAATATAAAGGTCAGTTGCCTTTTATAAACACTGCTAAGTTTATTCTGACAACTATTTTGTGTCAGAAATTCTGACAACTATTTTGTGAGTCTCTGTGCCTCAGCCATAAGCTATGTAAAAAGTATTTCTATTGATCAGCTTGTATCTTGTTTTATTGAACTCCTCCTTCTTGAGATATGAGGACAGTAGGTGCTGGATATCTGATTTACATGCTCTGTATGTTCACTAGGAGCTTCTTCTGTGTTCCTGAAATGCCCATTTTCAGTCATGTCTTCACTAAACTGAACAGACCCAATCCTTTAAATCTCTTCTGTGGAAATCACTGTGATTCCATTATGCGTTACGCATAATATTTTGTCAATCCTTTCTTCACCCTTAACCTTCAGTGATATCTTTCTGAGATAGGATGATGAAACTGAATGAAAAATGTCAAGTGATATCTCACAAGCAATTTACAGTGATGTTATGAACTTTCTAGTATTCATTTCCTATTCATTCTTTATGCATCCTAACAATTTCATTTATGTATTTATTTGCTACTTATGCTGTACACTGAAAAGCAGTTTTGCTAAGCCATCTGAAGTGGTACTACATTTGTTTTCTGGTTTGTTTTTTTTTTTTCTTTCCAGAACGATTACAGCTAATTTCTAATCTAACAATGTATGAGTAGTTCAGATTATTTCAATGTGCATTATCAAGCATTTGACAACAATAAATTTCAGAGCCAAAGTATTTCCTGTGAATAATTTGTCCGACGAAGTTAGTTCTTTCTATAACTTACCCATTGAACTATTTTTTATTTTGATAAAGAATTTGTCATTGGTAATTGTTCAGCCAAGAGTTTATGTAAACACTTTTCAACCTTTAATTGTTTACTTTGACTAGTCATTATTCATTACTTATTATTTGCACTTCCTGATTGGCTATTTAAGTCAAAAAATATTGTTTCTGTTTCCAGCTACACCAGTAACATTTTTAGGTAGGAACAAACTGCATAATGAACATAGTGAACAGCAGAAAAAAATTAAAGGTCTTCTTCATCCATAGAAACATGTATGTACATAATGACAAGGAGGTTCACTTGAAGAGCCACCTTATCTCATACAGTTATGCAAATAAAAAATTATTTTCACAGTATTTACTGATTGCAAAGGACAAAGCTAAAGCTGTGATCAGCATGAAAATAAATAGCTAAGAATGTGGTAATGTGCCAGGTGCTCTGATTTCTTTTTGGGCATATCAATTACCTAAATTTTCTCTAAAGGAAGTCTAGAGTTGTATTTCCATGAGTAGAAGAGTCAGTGCGGTTTTTTGCGATTGGAAGCATTTGTACAATGAGACAAGACATACGAGTTGTTGAAGAGTGTTGTCGGGTGTGTCAGAAGATGTTTGTAGATGCAATGCTGGAGAAATCTGATACTGGAGAATGAAAAGGAGGCACCAGTAAATTAACAATGAATCTCAGAATGTGTACAGGAATATTTTAGGTAGACAAAGCTAGAGACTGACCACAGATCAAAGAGCTGTGTAAGGAATAGTAGCACTTAGTGAAAAAATACGAATATTGCTCTGAAGATCTGGGTTCACTGGAAGATTTCCTGGTGAAAATGTTTTTTGCACTAGTACTTAAACAGAGGACACAACCTGATAGAAAGATTGCTATTCAGTCAGGAAAAGGCTGTGAGAAAGAAATGAAATGAACTGGAAAATTTAGAAGCGATTGAACGAGTAGAGAGAGGAATGCTTCGATAAGTTTAAGCTTTAATCTCTGTTTTAAATCGAATTTTAAGATTAGTCTCCGTGTAGTCAAGCAACTTGCAAATGAAATAACTTAGTGTAGAGAGGAGGATAATCATTATTTAATGATCAAGTAGGTAAAGAAACTGATGCCAGCAAACACAGCCAAATTGCTTCCTTAGCAATTTATGGCACGATATTTAATAAAGATTCAAGGCAAATCTCACTTGTGACGGGTATCAGGGACAAACAGTTCTTGCTGTCCCTGTCTAACCCCAAAGGTACATGCAGTCTGTGCACACCTTAGCTTTTGACGCTACCATATCCTGCCTGCCTAAAGTTTTGCGTCAGGCTTGAGTACAACTGTGTAAGTCTTGAAGTCACCAACTCCCCAGACACTGAAAAGTAAAAACTTAACGCAATCTGTTGTTCTGTAGCGTGTTCTTCATTTCTACTGCTGCTTCAGGAGGTAAAATCAGTCTATATCAGTAGTCACCACCTAAACATCTTAAGTCAGTTCTTCTGTCTTGATCCATGATCCCAGGAATGAGTGAGCAATACAAAAGACTTTACCAGCACTCGAGAAAGCCATGTTGCAGTGGGCTGTGTCTCTTAAGAAGTGCTTTCCTTTCTGGGTCCCTGCCAGTTGCTAACCTGCTGCTCCTGAAGCAGCAGCTGCCCTGACATGGTGAACTCAAAATGTCTGGATATGAGCTTAAAAATTTTTACTTGAGACAGGAAAAAAACACAGTGGAAGAAAAATGACATGAATAACTTGAAGATTTCTTGCAGAAAGCAGGTCTAATTTCCTAAAGATCCATATCAATCCAGCACTTCCCTATGATAAAAATTCAATTACTTTTCAAGGGTGCGTCTTTCTATAGTTGGTATTGGCAAAGTTTTCCAGCAGCATAAGGTCATATTGTGTTACTTGTCTGACTTCCACTTTGCAGATCGTTAAACTAAACTGCCTGACAATAGGATGTTAAAGTTAAGATAAATTTTAGGTCTTCCTAAATTTTAGGTTAGGTTGGACCAGATGATCCTTGAGGTCTTTTCCAACCTGGTATTCTATGATTCTATGATTGATTGATTCAGAAGAGGGGTGTATCTTACTCAATTTTAGGTATATATTGCCACAGATGTTTTCAATTTCGAGAATTTCAAAGAACACTTCTTAAATTTCAGAACCAATAGTCATAAACACAAATCCATCTAACAAGAAATCCCAGCTCTATATTGAGTAAAAGACCTCTGAAGTATATTGAGTTCCTTCCTATTATCAACAATAGTAATATTAAAAGATCTTGTGGGAACATCTGAATTACCCGAACAGAATATTTTCTCTTATACTGCAACACTGACAAATCTTCTAATTCATGTTTATGTACCGCCCATTAGCAAATGATCAGTGGGGATGCAAGGTCTTCAAAAGTGATTTTTCTCGTTATCAGTGAAGCACAGCGACAGTAGGAAGAGCAATATGAATTGTTATTTGTTTATCACAGTACTCAGATTTGCACAACAGGAATAATTCCACCAGAATTGCTAAACCGAAGACTGAGAATACAGATCCTAACTATCTGATCAAAAATGGGGCAAAGAGGGAGAGAAAACAAGCCTGATAAATCAGAAAGAGAAAATCAAAGTTACAACTGATAGAGGCAGGAAAAAAGAGAAAACAGAAGTGACTTAAAAGTAGGAGACAAAAGGATTTTGCGATAAAGTAAGATGAAGCATGAGATATTTATGTGAAATGCTCCTGTAGTTTGATAAAAGCAACCAGACTGAATGAGGAGGCAGATGCCTGTTTAGCCTTTTGTCAGTGCTCCATTATCTCTCAATGTCTCCTGAAACTCTTGTGCTAGAATTACACTTGCAAAAAGTACTAGGAGTAAAAAAATTTTGGTAAATCTGTATTGGATATGGGGATAGGGAAGCAGAGAATAACAGCAAAAAATAATTTAAACATTTATTCTGAAAGGATCACAGAATCACAGAATCACAGAATTTTCAGAGTTGGAAGGGACCTCTAGAGATCATCTAGTCCAACTCCCCTGCTAAAGCAGGATTGCCTACAGCACATTACTCAGGACTGCATCCAGGCGGGTCTTGAAAATCTCCAGAGAAGGGGACTCCACAACCTCCCTGGGCAGCCTGTTCCAGTGCTCTGTCACCCTAACTGTAAAGAAGTTTTTCCGTGTGTTGGAACGGAACTTCCTATGTTCCAATTTATGCCCATTGCCCCTCGTCCTGTCATTGGGAACCACCGAGAAGAGTCTGGCTCCATCCTCCTTCAACCCACCCTTTAGATATTTGTAAGCAGTAATAAGGTCTCCCCTCAGTCTTCTCTTCTCCAGGCTAAAGAGTCCCAGCTCTCTCAGCCTTTCCTCATAAGGGAGATGCTCCAATCCCTCAATCATCTTGGTTGCCCTTCACTGGACTCTCTCCAGCAGTTCCCTATCCCTCTTGAACTGGGGATTGAATGATATTTTTTCAATGGGGACTTTCTGTAACTATTTTGTAGTGTTAAATGTATGTTCTTGGAGTATTGATTTCTGATAATGTAGAGGTATATATTTACGTGCACTGCAGACGTTGAGTTGTATGGGAGGTTGGGCTGGTATAAAGATACGGAAATATCCAACAAGAAAAAGTGTGTAGAAGTCCTTGAAAAAGCATCAGAAAGTCTGTGAAAATAGTAATGGCAGTAACCAAACATAGAAGAAGTATTTACATTTTAATTGCAGAAATACTGTAGCTAATACTTTTACATGCTTTTAAAACTAATTTCTCCACTTTGGTACGTTGGCACTTAGAGGCTGACAAAACTTTGAAAAGTAGCATTGCAGATGTCCTTTCAGGGAAACGTTTTCTTGCCAAGCAATATGAACATTATTAAACTTCCTATAATCTACTTCAATGACCCAGTCTGAAAAATACAAGTGAAATTAAAATTACACAGTAACAAAAATAAAAATAGCTTTTAAGGATGTTATTTTTTCAGGAACTATACAATTCTGTCGATATTAGAATGTTTTAATCTTGCTCCAGGAGCTAACCTTGCTTTCTAAATAATAATTTACTTGCTATTATCCACAGTTCTTTGCTGTAAGTCCTTGCTTGTGGTAACTTTGAGAAAATTTTGATTCTGATTATATCTGAGGTAATGCCCAAGCCTGTCATTCCCATATATCTTGAAAAACTCTCAGCAAGAAAAATAAATGATCAAATGTCCATCTTAGCTTTGAGTGATAGTCCCTACAATTATTAACTATAATTTAGGATTTGCCAAAATTAGAATGAGTAATATTGGATCAATTTTCTTCTCATCTTTCAAATTGACAGAACCCACACAGAAAATATCCATAGAAACGCTATAGAAATATGTCCCTTTTTTTCCCCATCTTTGCTGACTTTTAAGGCAGGTCTGTTGAAGATGAAGATTACTTATTTCTCTGGAACTATGCCTTTAAAAATAAGTTTGGAGAAGTAACTGTCATTGTGAAATTAAATATCTGAGCACATAAAAAGTGGAAACAATGTTGTGCCAAACTTTTTGTTTAAATTTGCTTGCTCTTTTAAATTTACAATCGGTTCGTGATTGTGTTTTGATTTAAATAAATATGCTAATTTAAAATTACTCAACGGTTCTGTGCAGGTAAACTTCTTCCCATCAACAGCTCATAAAATGTGTTCACCAGGGTGTCACAGATCATATATATCTGAGAACAGAGTGAATCCACATTGGGTGCTGCAAAACTCCTGGTTTATGTACAGCAGGTCCGTACTAGACAGTGAGATAAAGCACATCCCTTGCAATTACACTGAACGCTGAAATCAGATTTCTCCTACCTGGAGTTGAGACACCCAAGTGAGGCTCCTGAATTAGGAGCCACAACATAGGAATAGTGTGAGATTGTGTGAAAAGCTGCCCATTTCCATTTTTAAAGAGGAGGAGTCCACCCTGCAAATTAGAATAATGCGGTAACTGGTACCTTGCGATCTGACTCTCCCCCTTCAGAATACAGCCTTGAAACATAACCGGTACAAGAGTCGATAATGTTTATTGATTCAGCAACAAGCTGCTAAGAAACTAAAAAATAAAAAAGTCAATAACCTAATTAACTAATGGACACACCACTGTTATCAATTTACAATTATACCATTTTGCACATTATTATACACAATTATGAAGCTGCTATTTATTACTCTTAAATCTCATTAATTGCACACAGCTGCTATTAAAATACAATTCTGTCACCCTTTCCTCCCCAGTCGTCTTAGTATTAGGATGCAATTCTGTCCATCTTTGCTCCATCTTCCCACACCAAGCCTTCCAGGCACAGAACTGATGGAGAGTCCAGGGGGTTGTCCATTGGGTTCCCTCTGCCATCCTCACGGGCCTGAGTCTGCAGGTCCACAGCACTGCTGGCTATAGATGCTTTCACCCCTACTATCAGAAAGTCCACCCGCCTTTGTTTGGTTGATTTTACAGCTTATTCTCCACATGCCCCCATATCCACACATACCTTTTCATTGCTCTTCTTCCCTTTTTCTGCCTGGTCTCATCAGAAATAAGCAATATGCTTCTGGTCAGGTTTTCTCCACTGTTTCTAATTTTGTTGCATCTGTAACCAAATTTGGCATTTTGGCTACTCTTAGCTGGGAAATCTGCATCTTATATGATTAAAAGACCCCCTGACTCCCTTTCAACTATCCCTTTTGTACTGCTTACCTATGGTTTACTGTACAAATTTGACTGTAGCCTTAATACCTCTACCTAATTCCTACTAAGTTTGAGCACTTTCTCATCTTGTATGCAGACAGTCCATACATCAGAGCAAATGCTTTTCTCCCTCTGTGTTTGAGAATACATAACCTACTGCTCTTGCGTAGCTGCTTAATTACAAATCGTTGGCCTTGATATGGTCATTGGATAATCTCCTAGTTTCCTGCAGAGAACTGTGTTGTTTATGGGGTCTGATACTCCAGTGAGACTTCTTGCTCACAGTAATAAAGTAAACCAAAAAAATAACATGCTCTCAACTTAGTGATTCATACCTGTCATACATGTTTTGTTTACTTTCAAAGTATGTTATGCATTTGCTATAGAGCTCCTCTCCTTTTCTTTAGTTGTATTTTTTTTTATTTATTTGATTTTACAAATATAGGCTTCAGGATCTCCTTCTCACTCAGTCAGTGACATGAATCAGACCTTAACAGCTGAAACGTCTTCCTGATACCTCTGACATTCCCACCGAGACTTCTCCACTGTTGACAGCTGCCTAAGAATCAAGCACATGACAGGGTATGAGCTTGTTTCATGGAGGCAAATGCAGCTTTAGCACCCTCAGTTAAATTGAAATGAAAAACAATTCTTAGAAGTGGCAGCAATCCAAAGGAGGAATCTTGGCAGAGTACAGCCATTTTGAGACAGAGAAAGGTGGTGATTCTCTAAAGGATGAGGGTCAGTCCTACTCATCAGGCCTCGTACCATAGCAACTATGGAGACCTGTCTCTATCCACACTGTCCTAAGGAGAGTAAATAATTTGATACAAAGAAGATGAAAACGTGGGACAGTCTGGGCAATATGAATAGATGGAGCTGAATGTTTGGCTCTTGTAGACCCCTGAGGTGCAGTTGCTGCTACTATCTGTCTGAATTGCTGCAGCTTTATCTGCTCTTGAACAAGTTCTAGTGCACGCATGTCACTGTCAATGCCGATGAGAGCCATGAAATAGTGTGCAGCCCCTCCTAGTTGTAGGAAACCCTGTACAGTGTTGGCAGAAAGCAGTAGAGGTGAAATGGAGCCATGTTTTCCCCTATAACTTCTGAAGCCATGTTTCAGTATTTTATGACTCTGTGATCATGCAAGGCATTGAACTAGAGAATAGCTTTATCCTCTACTAATGTCCTTTGTTACTGACTTCACATCTTTAAGAGACTGTAAACATTTAATTGACAGAAAAAGGAAACACCTCATTAAAAGAAACCTTACTCCAGACAAAAGAGCACACAGTTCCTCTGGTGTGGTTAATAGGGTTATGTATTGCCATATCTGGTTGTTTTACTTCAGTGGACAAGAATGAAGAACAGAAGTCATGCCAGTTTTTCTAAAGGAAAGGGGATTCCTTGTGTCATTTGGTACTTAGGATTGATTTTCCTTAACATTTCATAGGGTATGTAAAACACATGAATAGCTTCTGAGTGTAATCGGCATCCCATATAGCTAACCCACTGTGAAAACTCTCTCTCTTGGATCTGTATTTCTTTTGCTTTTTCATTATTCATCAATGTTTCTCACTCCGGAGTATTACTCTGTGTTCTTTTTTAATCAAGTACTGTATTGCTGTTAAGAACAGATTCCTTCCCCTTTGTACCGATAAACATAGACGTGCTTCTTTTAAAATCTGAATCAAAGCACTTGAATTCTTTGTCTCTTGAGAGCTTCTGAATGTTACTGAAGCCAAATATTCTCCACAGAAAACTTCAAGGAAGTTAAAAAAAGGGAAAGATTCTACAGTGGTTCCTCAGTAATTTTTCTTTTTCTTTTTCTTTTTCTTTTTCTCTTTCTTTTTCTTTTTTCCTTTTTCTTTTTCTTTTTCTTTTTCTTTTTCTCTTTCTTTTTCTTTTTTCCTTTTTCTTTTTCTTTTTCTTTTTCTTTTTCTTCCTTTCCCTTTCCCTTTCCTTTTCCCTTTCCCTTTTCCTTTTCCCTTTCCCTTTTCCTTTTTCCTTTTCTTTTTCTCAGTATTCTAGAAAAGATAAGTTGAGGAATGGTTTGGGAGTCTTGCTACCACTATGTCTCATCAGAAACCTAAACTTCAGTCTCTTGCAGCTTTCTAATATCTGACTCTCGAAGATACTTGGGCAACTTTTGTGATTCTCAAAAGCTACTCAGGGCAATGGGTATTTGAAGTCAAAGAGATAAATGTTATAATGCTTTCAAAAACATGTGAACATATTAGAGGTCTATTTCTGAACCCCACAATGCCTTTTTCTTTCTATTAGTCTTTCACACAGATTCTCCAATTTATTGCATAGGGATAACAGCAATTCCTTATCTTGGGGGAGGTTAGATATAAATCCCTGACCTTTATTTCTGACTATTCCTCAACACTGTGGTCATATGTCACATTTTCAAGACATTGCAAGGGTCTTTCTGTAGCCCACGTCAGGCTTTTAAATACACAACTTCTGTGCTAGCCACAGCTAGTGACAGATGCGACCTACTGCCAAAGAAGCCACCCAATTCTGAAGGCTTTCTGTTTGCTTTGAGGAACATGTTCCTCTTTCACCAGTTTTCTTTGGGAAAATCCAAACAAAAGTTGAATTTTTATGGAATTTCATTTCTAACCAAAACCTACTTTCTCTGTGTTAGTCAGATGCTGTTTTTTGAAAGATGTAACAATTCTGAAGAAACTGGACTGCAGCTTGGAAAGAACAGTAGTGCAGATGATTCAGTCACTCAAATGCAGATATCATAATTATGGGATCTCAAATGAACTTACAAGGCTGAGCAGTGGCTCCTTGTGCCATGACACATATGACATAATGTAATGCATATGCATAACTTGATAGAGATATGTTTTCTCACTCAGTGCACAGTATCAATGTTGGTAAGCTAGCTGATATATTTTATCTTGCTTACTCAAATGTTATTTAATGCATACCATACAAAACTCCAACTCTGCAACAAACACAAGCCTAAGGCTCAAAATTGATAAAGCATGCATGACAGAATCATTATGTAAGGCATGGAAAACACGACTGATATTAAAAATATTCCAGTACAGCAACGTTGGCTGTATCCTGCAGACCTGGAAACTGATCAGGAGTCCTTAGCTCTGATATATATTTTCTAAAAAAAAAGATCTATAACAGATAAACAGATTATATCACTATCATCCAGTAATACTATGACTTTAAAAGCAAGTAAGTTTTAATACATGAACTAAAGAGTTAATTATTTCTTCACATATATGCAGAAGATGTAATATTAGCAAAATGTGCCTGGGCTGCTGGGAAGAATATACTTTTTTTCTGCTTGCACTTGCATTGTTTTTTTTTGAAGTCTTTCTTTTCTTGAAGACACTGCCTACCAACCAGCCAGCTGAGTGATAATCAGAGCTAGTCAGATTGCTATATGGCTCTCATTTGCCCTGTGCAAAGTTTTTCATTTATCACCAGCGCAGAATTTTTTTGAGAAGCTGCTTTGTGCTGCTGCTTTGTGCTGCTGCAGATGCTTAAGTCACCGTGACGGAGAAAACAGAAACATCTCTAGCAAAGAGTTGGTAACATGCATAAACTGTAATCCAGATCAAACTAACAAACCAATCCATGTGTGACAGAGCTATAAATAAGATAGCCTGGGCTTTTTTCCCTCAGGAAGAATTAGATTTTGAATGAGGCAGTACAAAATAATAAAGAAAACTTGATATGGAACTTGAAGCAAGTCTTTTTACTTTCTGATGTCCAGAATCAACTTCTGCTCATATTAAGCTTCATGAAGGAAAACTTTGCTTTCATGTACTTGTGGTATAATCTCTTTTTCACAAGAGCAGAGCTTGATTCCCCTTGGTAGAAATAAACCATGGGAATTATATGGTAGAATAAATTACTTTTCTTTACATGACATCCGGTCCTGAACTGGTTTTGAATCAGAACAAAAACCTGTTGAAGAATGTTTTATGACAGAAGCGTATGTTGGTCTTTGATTGTGACAAGTTAAATTAAGTAACAAGTTATAGTAATGACTATAAAAAAATCAAACCCATGTGAGAGGCTGGTTTTGTTATCCATATTATAAGCCAAAGCCAGTTAAAATTACTAGAGACCCTCCTAATGCTTTTAGTAGGCTTTGATTCAGTCTGTGAGGTAGGCCATCAATACTAAATTTCTCTCAGGATAGGCTAGGATGGGATAGGTTAGGACAGGACAGGACAAGACAGGACAGAACAAGGTGGGTTAAGGTAGCATAAGATAGGATAGGGTAGAGTAGAATAGAATAGAATAGAATAGAATAGAATAGAATAGAATAGAATAGAATAGAATAGAATAGAATATTTCAGTTGTAAGGCCTACAATGATCATCTAGTCCAATTTCCTGATCAATTCAGGGTTGACCAAAAGTTAAAACATATTATTAAGGGCCTTGTCCAAATGCCTCTTAAACACTGACAGACATGATGTGGTCTGACTCCCCAGGATGAGGTTTGCCCTCTTGGCTGCCATGGCATACTGCTAACTCGTATTAAACTTACCGTTAGCCATCATCCCCAGATCCTTTTCTGTAGGACTGCTCTGCAGCCTCTCTTCTCCCGATTTATACTTTTGTATGGTGTTACTCCATCCCAGGTACAGAATCCAGCATTTGTTCTTGTTAAATTTCATGTAGGCTGATCGGTTTTCATCTGTGGAAATTGGTGAGAAACACAGAGATAAAAACCATATGAATTTCAAACTGATACCAAAGCAATTCATCCTCATTTAATTTTTCACCTGTATCAGGGAAAAGATAAACAAAAAATATATTTTCAGCTACAAAAGCATACAAAAAATATATTTTCAGCTACAAAACATCCTCATTTAATTTTTCACCTATATCAGGGAAAAGATAAACACAGCAACAGAAAATATGTTTTCAGCTACAAAACATCTCCCAGTCAGTGGGAAATCCCATTAAATTTCAGGGATTGAGTCTCCTTTTTTTTTCCTGTCAATCAATTCAGAAGTGAAAATGAGAGCTAGTAGAGCTGTTCAATATACTCAATTTCTTTAGTCTTGGCTGGATGGTTTGAGTACATCACGATGCCAGGTCATCCCCAAAACAAGCACAGGACAACTCCAAATCTGCTCCCTTGTGCAGACAGGCCCAAATAACTCAGCCTGGCTGAACAGACTATATGTTCACCTCATGCTAAGTTCTGAAAAGAACACCTCAAAAAGATCAAAGGGGTCCAAGTCTAAATAGCCTGGTTACAAAGTGTTTTGGCTACAAAACGGCTTATAATTCAAATAAGAGAAATGAGTGTTCAGTTTCAATAACTCATTCCCCTTATTTGATGTTCAAGACATAATATATAACAGCACAATTTAAATTAATGTAACATTAGTGAGAATATAGCACTAAAATATTTAACAATAACAACAATGACAATAAAGCCATCCTAGGAGAATTCTAATTTGCTCTATTGGGGTATGTCCTCCAAGTTCATTGACTTTTAGATAAGATTCCAAAAAGAAATATGACCAAAGCACAGAAAGATATATTAAAGAGTTTGGGTTAACATCACCCACAGAAAATCACATTTTGTGGGAGAAAATAATAGTAATTGCTATTTAAATGAGAAGCAGAAGCTGAACTATAAGTCAAGTGTAAATGGGTTTCTTTTTCATCCATTGCAATAACAGAAAAATTGAGTCTAAATCTGGGAAACTTTTGAAATATTACATGGTGCAACTGCTGTGGCCAGCAAATCTCAGAAGGGAAGCCAGATCTTTTCACTATTTAATCCCCCTCCCACAGCCAGCAAAAAAAAAAAAAAAAAAAAGCCAAAAGCTGCTCTGTCATTTTGCAAGGATACCCATCCTAGTTGTGAACCCAAGACAGGTGTCTGCAGTCAGTCCAGAAGTAGGCATCCTGTGATGTTCCTGTCACAAGGGTGATGGGAACTCCTGCTGCTGGTGTCCTGGAGCTTTTAAGCATGGAGAGAGAGAGTGCTGCGGTCAGGTAGGTCAAAAAGCAGAGCTGAAGTGAGATGCAGAAAGTTTGAACCCTGCCCAGGAATGAATTTCATTCTCCATCTGCATCTGAGCAGGTAGGCTTCACAGATATTTCTGATGTGAATTTGTGTGAGTAAATCTCAATTATTGGGGATGCTGTGGATGGAAACCACAAAATCAGCCAACCAACCAAACCAGACTACAATAGGGTGTACATATGATCAAAACAAATCCACCTGAAAATAAGGACAGTACACCTACATACAGATTTAAAAGATCATTTACCTGTTTCTAGTCAGTCTCTCATGTCTACATGTGCAGTGAGTAGGTAACTGCCTACAGATTATTCAAAGTTTACTTCCTTGTACCTATCACACCCCTAAAATGACAGCTGAATTGGGCCAATGCCAAGCTTGTAATGCAGTGTATAAATTATCCAGTTGAAAAGAAATCCTACAGCAGTTTTGAACAGAAAAGGCCAGCTCACCGAGGAGAATGGTGCCATACATCTCCCAGTCCCACAGCACAAGCAATGAACGCTTCCTAGTGGTGGTGGCTGCAAAGCAGAAAATAAAGTAGACCCAACCAGGACTCCAGCCGATCTGTAATAATTATGTTGCCTATTTCTTCTCACTTATTTAATGAAAAACTACAAACTTAGGCATATTTCTTTTGCCACATTTCTCATTCCTAATTTTACTCTCTGGACCTGGTTATTAATTTGGGAAAGATACAATTATCCAGCAATGCAGGGGTCCTGCAATTTCTTTAAAACTCAATTTCATTACAAAACAATAAAGGTAAACTGATGACCCCGGGGGGGGGAGGAGGGAACAAAACCCAACAAAAAACAAAGCAGAGATAATTATTGTCAGCAGTGCTATGTCTTTACCATTTCAATAGTTTGGATTAGCTGAGAGACAAGAGATGGAGCTATGTGAAAATAATGACAGGATAGACCTGAAGTTAGAGACTTTAATTGAACAGCAACAGCAAGTGGCAAAGCGGCTAAACTGTCTCCTCATGATAACACAGTAATGAGGCAGCAGTATGGCCTTTCTGTCCAACAGATGGTAGGTTTACATCCAGGCACAAGCAGATCACATCACCCATCTCAAACACGTGGATTGCACTTTCGCTGTGCTCATTGAGATGTGTGACTGCTTGGAGCA
Organism: Anarhynchus alexandrinus; assembly: GCA_008711295.1. Classification (NCBI taxonomy): domain Eukaryota; kingdom Metazoa; phylum Chordata; class Aves; order Charadriiformes; family Charadriidae; genus Anarhynchus; species Anarhynchus alexandrinus. The sequence continues at coordinate 2,438,973 of VUYV01000028.1, forward strand.
AGTTTCTGTGTTAAACAGCAGTCCTTCCCCCCCACAGAGCATGCCTTCTGCAGGGTTTTCCTAGCTGTTTACAAAGGGTGCTGTAAGCTGTGTCATCCATATATTTGCTTTTAATCCATCAAAAGTCAGTATTTAATCCCGACTCTGCAGTGCTGTGTTATTGTGGAAGCAGAGAGCCTGCCTGAAGTAGGGAACAAACCCGAAGCTTAACAAAGGGCAGCTGAGGGGGCTCAGCCATGCATGGAAAGCCACGTGGACTCTTTGCAAAGCAAACATTGGTGTTGCTAAATTAACAGCATCTTCCATGCACATGGCACACCATGGTGTAGTCAAAAAGAAAGTCAACAGTTCTGAAATGTAATTTCTTCTTTGACTTGTAATTTTCCTTCAGCGACTCATTCATACCAGCTCCTTATCTGTGTATCCCAGAGGCTTTTGGGGGTTGGATAATAGTGACAACAAGAACAATTAGCCTAGTCCTGGCCTCCTCCTTTAACAATCAGTTATCGCTTGGAATATGTCCAGGCTGAACCATCAGGAAATTCAGGGACACGCGACTATCTTCAAATTCATTGAAACTGTGCATGTAAGTCAGAACTTAGCCCCTGACTCCAGTGTATTCCTTTGAAAATTATTTTCCCCATCTAAATGTACCAGGTTACATAAAATTCCATAGGCTTTCTGAAACCTCCCTTTGGTGTCCATCTCTGAGGGCTCTTGTCTGATATTTATCAGGCTAGAGTGTACACATAGACACAAGCCCAATCCTCTCTCTGGGATGCCTTTACAGGCATCAAAGCAGATAACATCCATAATTTCCTTTTATTCCTCAGAGTGGTAATTAACACTGTTCTGATAGAAGAAGAAGAAAACAACACTCTTCTGGGTTGCCCCAGTACTCTTGCTGAGAAAAGGTAAGTTTGTTTACTCCCTCAGTCTGCCTGGCTACTGGGGCCAAGGCAGGGACAAAGACATGAGCAGAAACCATCCCTCATTTCCAGATCCCATGTCTGGATAACTCATACAAGGCTTGATGGCTTTTATTCTTTTCTGTGGATAAATAGTCCAAGCCACCAGCTGTTCATTATTGGTTCTGACATATAGTACTACAAAAAAGTAATAAAAAAGTACCAGTGGTATGGTTTAAAAATATATTTATTGACACAACATAGAAACACATCAAGAGCTACATCTCTTCTCATACCTACAGCCATGGCTAAAGATGAATACGAGCAGCAGTCACTGTCTCTCTCCACCTCAAAGGCCCACGAGAATGGAAGAGATTTGCAACTTGCTCTGAAAGTCAACAATTCTGGTTACTTTCAGATCACATTGGCAAGAATTCAAAAATGGGCCCTCACAGAGAATAGTTTTTGCAAAATAAAGTTCAGCAAGGTGCAGGGTGAAATTTAACTTCAGCTTTTTAATTCTCATAATCAAACAATAGTTATGCTCTTGGGCTTTTTCTTTGTAACTGTGTGCGCATACAGTACCAGCTAATTTTTTGCAGAATTGTAAAATGTCTACTAATTGCCGGATTTTTACAGGGGATCTGTGTAGACTGTTCAGATAGACTTGTGGGTATTCATCACCTTTACAAATCCAGCCAGATGTTTCAAAGGATCACACCGGCCTTGTCTAATGGAGGGTACTCCCAAAAAAATACCTCCCATCAACTTGTTATACCTCAACCATTCAGTTCCAACCCTCTTAAATCAAGGGAATATTTGTGTTTATAAGTGAAAACTACATATTATGCAACAGAGAATAAATATAGCTGAGACACTGAACTACTGAAACTGAGAGTATGTATTCATTTTTTCTAACTCTGGTTTGCGGGACTCATCTAGAAAAATAGTGCCATCCAGTTAGATGTGAAATACACACCACATTTCTTTACCATTAGTAAGAAATGTATTTTTTTTAAAAAATGTTCAAATATTGATTTAAGGAATTCTAGTGCCAAAACACCTGAAGCTAGGGGACATTTTTTTAATTTACACACAGGTCCATTTTCATCACTGTGGCAGTGTCAGGTGGGTGTGAATTATACTTACATACTCTTTAAAGCTAACATGACATGCTAGAGCTTTGCACACAGGATGCAGAACAGGCCTCAGAGGGTCAAGGAAGCTAATCTTTTGGAGATAAAGTCTCTTTGAATATTCAGAAGAAAGTAGGCTCAAATTTGGATGATTTAGGAGAGTCTGATTGTAACGGTTTAGCTCATCTGCTGTGATGTTAACCATTTTGACCTTCCCAGTGAAGGGGATTAAGAGTCTGTTTACACATTTTTCCAAATGACACAGAAAAGGTAAGGCTGCAATAAGCCCTCTAATCTAAGGGGGCAACATGCTATGAGGGAAAAAAAGAAACCTTTTTCTGCAGCTCTTTGAAGTCGTTAAGAGATTTCAAATGCTAGAGGGTAAAGGTGAGTCAGTGGGGAGGGTTGAGAGAAGGTGATCAAAGGTGGAAATTAAAGCACTTCATCATGTAATTCTAAAATTTATTATACTAGTAATATCACCACACTGCAGCTACCAGCTGCAATGCAACTGGAGCTGGCAAAGAGCAGCAGTAGATATCATGTGTCATCCCAGAGTAGTGTGGAGAGGAGGGAATTTTGGCAAGGGTAACTGGAAAGCCTTATTGCAGAAATGTTCAGAGATGTTCATCGGACAGAGCAAATGAACTTCAGCTACTGCAGGCTTGTCTGAGAGTATATATGTATTCAGTTTATCTTATCTGGGAGAAAAAGTGTCTAAGAGAAGCCTGACAACATTTCAAACTGTGGTGAAGGAACCTGGCTTGGCAAACTTGCGTGCACGCTTCCAGTCTGCATGCTTTTCTTTATCAGTCTGATTTTTAGTTTTATGAGAGTTTTCCTAGCAAGAAGTATTACTTCATAACCTGTGCTAAGCTGCAGCTGAGCAACTTTGACACATTTGTGTTCAGCTAATGAATTCTGGGAATGCTTGAGAATGGGCTCACAAAGATGGTTAGGCTGGTGGCCGATGCCCTGTGCAGTCAGTGGAAGTGGAGTCAGTCTTGGAGTCTCAAGTGCCTAGGAACCTTTTTCTATTACATGGGCACTGTTAACCTCATGAGCCACTGAAGTATTTTTCACTGGGATATTCCACTTTTACATACATTTTGCTTGTTCTTCCATGCAAGATTGAACTTGCACATGCTATCGTACTACGTTCAAATGTTTCGAGTTCCTGAAAAGAATATTACCTCACTTGCAATGTGTAGACCATAATAGGAACACCTTCATTTGTGCTGTTAAGCTAGGGTTTTTTTCTGCTGTTTTTCATGTTGTGGTAGTTGTGGCAGTGTCCAAGATAGTAAAGCAATCCAAAAGCTTTTCTTTCTTTTCCTCCTGGCAAGAAATCGTGTGATCAGAACATAACAATTTTTCAACTCATATTAAACATTAGTAGACTATCAAAAGTGCCACTGAAGTACTGTAGGTTAATTTATATGGAAATCATATCTTCTACACTTAAGTGAGCCTCTGGTCAACAGTGTGATGGTTAAGGAGTGGATGAGAGCCAGTAATGGAGTTTAAGATTTCCAGAAGGCTGGATTAATTGAGGCAGCAGTGAATTAAGTGAAGGACCAGGTCACTTCCAAAGCAGAATGCACAGAGAGAGAAGGAAAATAATTCTTCACGGTCATTCCAAGAAGGTTAACAAGTCATGCCAGTCAGAAAGGGACCTTCTCCTAGTGAGAGACTTATTGTCAGAAGGCCAGCTAGGGGAATTTGTTCATAGAACAGTGAGCAGATTCAAAGATACTTTCTAATTCTTTTTTTATGACCCATGGGATCATAAGGACAGGCAGTTTTGCTGTACTAGAAATTCGTACTCATTAGTTATCTAGTTAATATGGAAACAAGCAGTGATTTTTCTATTTCATTCAAAATGCAAACAAAACAATATATTGTAATTATTGAAAAGATTAAATTACTAAAATATTCAGTATTCAACATTGTTAATGTTTAACTGAGGTTATAGATACATTTTTTGTAACTAACTCTGTCGTTTTGGGGGATACCTCTAGCAAAATAAGACAATCCAAATTTAATTTAAAAATAAAACATGTATTATTTGAAGATTCAATATTGGTTCTTACAAGTGTTTTGGAGTCTTAACCTTCTACATATTGACAGTGAGAAACATGCAAAATGAACGGCATGAAAATAAGAAGCAAACATTTCAGCCTATTGCACTAGACAGCCTTAAAAATTGAAAACATCAATAACATTCATCTGTGCTCTGTATGATACTCACCTTAGGGAAGTTATTAATACATTTAGTGTAGGTGGTGTGTTGAAAATGACTTGCAGAGTTGCAGTGTAATGTATTACATCCTTTACCATAGATTCTCTTAAAATAAAGGGAAAATATTTTTAATGCATTCATTTCCATGGCAGTTTGAAATACATACAAGCTTTCTCTCTTTTTAAAAGTATTACTTTGCAAGAATTCACATTAATCAATGACTATGTTATCATTTCCCAATAAAGAAACAAAATATATCAAAAGTTGAGCTTGTAGTGCACAAAGAGATCCCATGAAGTAGTTTATTTTTATCACATCTGCTTCTTAGATGTAAAAGGAAATGGAGAACATAAACATACCTTTTCAGTGGTGATTGGTGTTAGTGAGGTCTTTTCATGGTCATCTCCTGAAAAGTTGTTTTGTTGTTGTTGTATATAGGCTTGCATCAGAAACCTGTCTTTTTCTCCATATTCTTCTCCGTGTCTCCTGTAACTGTGTGCCAAAATGGCAGAAGTAGGCACCAAAACAAAGTTCTTTGTCCAGAGAACTGGTCATTGCTAAAAGCGGTACAATTTTCTCTGTTTATGTCCCTGCACACCACCCTGGGCAGATTTACTGGAGGAGTAAATGCCAGAGGCCAGGTGTGTTAAGAAAATGAAGTGTTTTCTGCTGGTTGCAGTGGGCTTCATTAAGCCTGAAGAAAATAAATGCTGCAGGCTCAGAGTGCATTCCTTCCTCGATTCTCTTCAGAAGCCACCAGGACAGACAGTGACATGGACACATCTGCTTGCTTTTGGTCTCCTTTTTAACAGTTAATAGGAACTACAAGGGCCAAACCTACAACAGACCCACAGAGACAGCAGTGCTCTGCTCTTGGCCAAGAGTATCTTGCACAACCACTGGGTCTTCTGTACCCTGCAGTCATGGAATTGTGAAGCACCACATTAGATCCTGTAGAAATCATCTAGGTCTGAATTGCAGAAGCACTTCAAAGATTTGAAGGTTGGGGTCATAAAGAGTAGTGACAGCTGATTTACATTGAACAATACGTGAATTTGCCTCAGCTATCTGGCTTTTTTCTTAAAGAAAAAAATATGTTTCTCTTTTTCTCTCATAGGATAAATATATATGATCTTTGCAAATTGAAATATTTTAATGAAACATTTCAAAAGACCAACCATTCTGTAACAAGCTTTTAGCATCAGCTGAAAGTGGAGCTTACTCAGGAAGACAACTGGAAGTCCCTAGATACATCTTATTAATTAACAGAAGAACATCATTGCCAGCGTATGCCGTCTCTGAATAATTTATCCACTCTATTAACTATTTTGATCCTAAAATTTTTGTAGCTATTCATCCTCTGTGAGTGATTGCAGGAAGAATCTTGATGCTTTTATGGTGATATCGATCACTTTTATAGCGCTCAGCAGTGATTCTTAGCACCAACTCATAAAACTTGTGGAACAGAGAGATGAATAAGGACTTGCAAATTCAAAGAGCTGCACAGATATTAACTAATCACTGCAACATCATGGTGGATCACTGAGCCAATATGTTATTATGCTGATGGGGATATTAACATAGAGTGACTTTCCATATCTTTAAAATCAGAGCTCATGACTTCCCACTTTGTTCTCATTCTTTTCTCTACCACACTGCCTATGCTTGACACGCACTAATATTCAACAATAGCAATCTAGAATGGCTGAGCACATGCAGTAATTTGAGGGTTGCCCACCATCTCTGAATCCCCCATGGACCTTGCAGAGCTCTCAGATGCCAGCAGCCATGCTCAGTTGAGGAACTAAAACAATGGACAGCAGATTGTGTTGATGCTCCCAGACACGCTCAAACACATTTGCATCACTTTATTGCTCCTCTCCCGCACCTAACTCACCTCACTTTTGATACAGAGGGAGGAGTTGGGCATTACACTGCAGCAGCCAATTCTGGAAGGATGTGCATCGAGAGAGGAGGCAGCAGCATGTCTCCTCATTGAGGTGTAGGAAAATCCTTTCTTCTTGTGCCACTGCCCTCAACATGTTTGAAGGAGTGGTTGGGTGCTGAAGGCTTGACCAAAAACTGCCAAGAGCTCTGGGCACTGCAGGGCACGCATCCCCAGACCTGCTACACTGCTTTTATTCAAACGAGTGCTCTGCCAATTTGTCCCTACAGAGCCAACACCCAGAAATCAGACTAAAAATAGCATTAGGATAATATTCTCATGCATGAAGGTGCCTTCTTCATCACTGCTTATATTTTTATCTTTTACCTTCATTTTATGTTTTCTTCTCTTTCATGTACCACTAATTTTCAGTGATGAAAGAGATTCTGCCTTCACTGATCCTCCCCAGTTGGGACTGGATGTAGCAAAGTTGAACCTATCCTGAATACCACTGCAATCTGAAGTAAAGAGAGCTGTCCTGGGAGGAACTGGCCTGCATAGCAGGGCTGGTAGAAAACTTCATTTTCAAACAAAAAGTTATTTTGTTTTTCTAGCACAGTAATTAAAAAAGAATCCACAGGATTAGAGTGTTAGAGATTAAAAGTCTTAACATTTGCTGAAAAATGTAAGGTCCTTTGATGTCCCGTGTCTGCATTCCTTTCACAGCAATGCCCAGGACGTTGCTCGCTTTCTTGCTTTACCACAAGAGCTACTGCAGGTTTCCTCGGACAGGGAGAAATCAGGGCACTAACTGTGTGTGATGGTTTGTCATTGAAATGCATCTAGCTGTGGAAAAGACTGATACACAAATTAAAGGCCTGAACCGTTGCCTCCTTAGGTGACTAGAAACCTTTACGCTGGCTTTAGTAGACATTAAATCAGCTCCTGTGGGACCAGACTGTACGAGTAAATCTGCATTGCTCTGGGCTGTGGCAGCTCTTGATTCCACAATACTTCTTTGAAGGAGATTCAATAACTCAAGGTGTTGTAGCTCTAATGGTAAAAGATTGTGTGAATGGATGGTCTAATTAGCCACTATGTGAGATGACAGGAGTAAAGCCACAAAGGAAGTGACATTTATAAAGATGTTATTTATACCTGTCTTCTGATGGCAGATACTTCTGTCCTATGAAAGTTTTCTTCCTGAATAGGTAACTAGTTTATATGTAACCACTAATCACCAGTTATTATGTTGGTGGTTTCATTTCCCAAAACATACTTCAGTGCTAGTTTAAGTCAGAGAAGGGGAATAGGACCTCCTGTTTTAAAATGGGGGAACAATGCCCAACACTTGCAGTCAAATGAAATGCAGTGAGAGGTCTTCTCAAGGTCCTACTGTGTTTTACCTAACTCAGGAGCTCTTCTCAGCTGAGCTGATTTTTAAGACCCCAGGTCTGATAAAAATGGGAGAAGAGCTACAGCTCAGCAGTGAGTTAGACTGAGCCATAGAAAGCCTATAGGCAAAAAATTTGCATGCAAAACATACAGTCCTGTGGTGCACAATACAGACTTTGATAGCGTGAGTTTTTAAAATAATAGAAAATTGGTTAGGGAGGTCATCTAATCCATCCCTTGCCTCTCATTCAAGTTAGCTTACTATTAATAATTGGGGCTGCTATGCACGAGTAACTCAGATCACAGAATCTGTATGCCACTCGTATTTTCTTTGTGATTCTCATATATTTGCAGCCACAGTTGCACTTGGGGAACTGCAAAGCCAAAGTCAAGTGCTATACATTTTTTAAAAAGATAGGAAGCATTTCTCTACAATGATTTAACATTTCCTTTACTCTAGTTATAAAATAAGATAGTAATTTAAGTATGCCCATCCTGCACGTTGTACTGTCCTACGTGTACAAATGCAGTATGTAAAATACATCAGAAGAGTTTCATTGAAGTGGCAAATTCACTACTCAAAATGTAATTCAGGTTGTCTTAATCTCACCCATTTGTTCCTATGTTTTATGGTATAACCTTCACTGACTGATAATACCCAATTTCTTTCTACACCATGCTTGACTCATTGATTCGCCGGAAAGAATTTTGTTTCCATTCAGCAGTTAAGTTTTGGTTAAAGAAGGGTTATAATAAAAAGTGCTAACAACTTTTACAGAAATGATCACTGCCAGCCCGGGCCATAGGAAGGGGTGACAGTTTGAACAAACTTGGAGGTTGGCATTCTAAAAATAAATGCTGGGAGGAAAAATCAGTCAGCAGACTGCAGGGGATGTAGGTTAAGCAGCATGAAAGGTGCACTGTTACAGCAGGCTTCCTAGTTGTCCTGTATCACTATCATCATTCCACGTAGCTACCATTCCCTTAATTGTCATGGCAGTTGTGCTACATGTTGGATACGTAAAAAAAGACCAGTTACAACATAAAGGATATACTCACACTGCTTCTCTTGATGCTTTCTCACATCTTTAAAAATGTATGATTTGTTTTAAAGGCTCGGTGCATCTATTTACTTATTTTATCACAGAGTGAAAATGGAAGCTTAATACCTGTCATGCCTCCCAGGGTTCTTATACACAACAAAATATGTCTCTGCTGCAATTCTTATTCATTTCCTTCTGTCTTTCAGATAACTTTGCTCTTTGCAGTAGATATAAAATGAATCTGATAGGTGGACGGCAGAAAATGGGATGACATTGTTCAGTGCCCCTCTAAGTTTCACAGCGATACTCATGTCCAAGATGTTACCTTGTCACCTGCCAGCTTGCTACATATGCTAAACATACGCAAGTTAAATTGCAAATCCTCAGGGAGGATCAGGGAAACAAAACAAAACAAAACAAGAAAAAAAAAGGAAGGAAAAAAAGAAGGGGCATGGAAAAGAGAAAAAATCACTAATATAATCAAGCATCATGCAATAGATAGTAATGTTCTTTACTGTGAAATTCCTACTCTCACGGTCCATCAACTAATACTATTCTAATAATCTGTCAGATGTAATCAGAAGGAGCCAGTCAACCTACCAAAATGTTTTGTGCAGCTGGGAGCTTCATGTCAGGACCAATCAGGCACTACTGTCTCTGTCACTTTATCATATATGTTTTAAACAAAACAAAATAAACTCCGTGCCTAAGGGGTTTTTCTTAAGATTTTTTTTCTGCTCTTTTTTTGTTGTTTTCCCTTTGGTAATAATTTGGATTTGATAGCCAAAAGTCATGCTTTTCTTCAATAGCCTGAGCAGTTTTAGTGAGGTAAAAAAGCAGATGAGAATGAAAGGAATGATGAGACTGCTTCTTAAAAAGTTTTGGATTGTTTTGGTTTTCTTTCCCCAGGGTGATACAACTCATTTGCACAGATCTTTTCCCCTACACTGTTTAAAACACCACTACACCATAAGTATAAATCAGAAGTAATTTTTTTTTTAAATGTATGGTCCAAAATTTGTACTTCATATAAGGTTATGAAAAATACCATGAGGAAAAATACCCTAAGGGTAAACTTGATATGGTGGCCATTTTTAGAAAAAACAAATATAAGAGGAAATCCCAAATTTCTGGCCTAGGATGATAATATTTTTCCCTCAGTGAATAAGCATCTTAGGGCCAGGATGCATGGAGACTTACTAGGAAGGCATGCTGAAGGGCATTGACTGATGCAATCACTGCATTACCAGTACCCAACACAACTTTGGAACCTCTTGGCTCTGAAAGAAGCTAGCCAAAGTTCAAGCTCAATTCATCTTTCTCTGAACATCCTGAATATCTAAAGGACTGGAAATGTTAGTAATTACGCTGACAGACTATCAAGAAAGCAAAAAAAAATGAAATAACAAATGGATGAAACTGGGCATAAAACAAGGGCAGAGGAAAGTATAAGTAGCAGAAAAAAAGAATTTCACTCTGTTTTTATTTGCAGGCTTATTCTACCTCTCCTGAAGAACAGTTTCTATAGTATTACAAGCCACATCATTTATGTTTTTTCTAATTCTTTCTTCTATTTTGGAAGGTTGTCTCCTGAAGTTTCTCCAGGAAATATACTTTTGTCTGAAGAATCTCTTCCTTATAGTCTTGAGTCATAATATGAGGATTTGGCCAAAAAACTGCTAATGGAGTAGCAGTCCATTGGCAAGAGAAGAAGGAATAATTTATAACAGTTAATGAAATTAGTTTCTTCCACCTTTTTCCTCCACCCATAAGTTACAAAGTACACAAACACATAATTGTTTTTATTTTTTAACAGGTTTTGGTAAACAATTTATAATGAAAAGTTCATTTAGGAAGACTTCACTTTATATATCTGAGCAGAAAAACAAAACCAAACCCTCTCCAGATTAGTTATTTAGCCACAGAAATGTCACGGCATTTTCATGTTCCCGAGCTTCAAAATTTTCCTTTTTAAAAACACTCCAACACAGTAGCTGCCCTCCTCTAAGTAATCCATGAAGATTGTAAGCATAGTAAACTGATAACAGACTTATGAATATTTATAGTCAGACATTATGTCTTTTCTCCAACAACTGTCTGTGGAAAGTTCAGGAGAAATATCCAGGATAAAAGTCAGTCTGGAAAAAACATATTAAATAATCCTGTCTCCTGTTGATAAAACATCAGTTACTTTCGGAAGCTGATTCCTGAAGACTCTACAAGATACCAGGAACAGGTTTATATGAATATTTAGACTCTGGGCCTTTGTCCACAGTCTGAACCCAGAACTACATCCTTAAGCAGGCCATGATCCAGGCACGGATGGTTTTTTTCTTGTTTAAGCAAACGGGGAAGCTTTTGTTCCCTGGAGGGCCAAAGGTCTCCTTGGCTAGACAGTGAATTTTCTTTCTATAAAAGCTGTCTGGATGGACTGGTACTGTGTCTCAATGGAGAGTGAGGCAGAAAATCAGATGTCCCCCTACAAAATACCTGTAGGAGTCAAGCAGGCACCTCAGCTATTCTTTTGCCACCTCACTGAACCAACCTTACAAAAACTCAGTGTCTTTTTCCTTGAAGCGTGCTAAGATATTAATTATCATCCCCTCACCCTTAACAGCTAGAAAGGTATTTCTCCATGCACTTGCCCCTCAGACCCCTGTTAATCCTGCTTCAGGTGTCAGCGAGCAGATATTGGTGATATAGCTAAGCGTATTGCTGAAACTCTTGTCTGCAAAGACTTCTGCACCTGCCACGTGAGTGAACTGAGCCATACATGAATTGAGGAAAACAGCTTATTTGGAACAGTTGTGTCACCAAGTGTTCCTCAGATGTATCTAACTGAAGAAAAGCTTTGTTCAGATACATCATGAAAAAATGAAGTATTTTATTATCAATAAATATGGAAATTTCCCCATTTTTTGCAGAAAGCTGACCTTCTAATCTTGCATAAGATGAGCCTACCTCCTGCGCCATTTGACTCCAACTGTACAAAAAATCTCTCTTAATATGTTATCTGAGGGACCTTTAACCTCTCCTTTTTAAATGCATATTACAGATGTTTCTGTTTATTATCTTTCTTTGTGCAAGGCAAAGATCCTTTGACTGCTTTCTCTGATCGCTTGGGGGAGATAAGATTTTATCTTTCTAATCTTACACAGAGCCTTTTCTTTTATATTTCTCATATATCTCTACTATCTTTCTCTAAATCAACACAAAAAACCTTGCCAGCCCAAAGCCTATGGAGGATACAATTCCCCGACTCTCCTCAAAGCTCATCTGAATTCTGGTTTGCAGGATTCCCTCTAATAAGATAGCTCACAGCGACGGTTAGCTGTCCTCAGAATCACAGATGCTCTGTTTCTATGACAGTCTAGTAAACAGAAAACATCAATCACAAGGGAAAAAAAGTAAATTACCATTTAGCACTGCATAGCATTTCCATTCAGAAAACACTGATATGCCTGAAAAACATCAGCTTAATGCTAGCTGATAAATTTTCAGAATTCCTATACAGCCTAGGAACTTAACCTTCAATGGCTGTATTTTCTTTGCAGCTCAGATGATTTTTTGATATTTTTCTGGTTCTTGGAAGAATGTAAGAATTATTTCTCCTATTTTTTCTATGAATAAATTCAGACAAAGCAAGGTGAAAGACGTTTTTTTCCCTCAAATTCAGGCAGAACATGTAGGATTTCACAGTTCAAAGAATTTTCAAAATTGACTCTTAGTCTCACACTATATCAAAAAATACTGACTCTTTGGAGGTTTGATGTGTCTTGAAACAATTAATGATCATGAGGTGTGAGCAGTATGACAGTGGAGAACACACAGTCTTCCCTTCTTCCTCAGTCCCATCCTCACATTACATTGAGGATGCTCAGAAATGTATTTGAGAGCTCTCATCAAGGATTCTCCGTGGGTCATGAGACTGAACTGATCCCTATGTCTTGAGCCTTGCTACAAGTGAAAGTATTGGCCTGGTGAAAATGTTTTTAAATCTTTCCTTTCCAGATTGGCCCAAAAATGAGTTATTCCAGGGCAGGATAACAGATAGAGCCTGTGGGGTGCTCCCATCCCGGACTGGTGCTGGGTGTTCTGTAGCTGAGCTTCCTTCAGGCAGAGTTACATATGCTGTTGAAGGATTGCAGCTTATGGTGATCCTGCCTGTCAGGATCATGTCGTTAACTTGTCATCTTTAATAGTCCCAATGTGGGGATTCCTGAAATAATTACACCAAGCTAATTATCTGAAGTCTGAATCACCACAGATGACGCTTAACTGGTTGGAGTGCAGCACAAACTCTTCTCACCAGCAACCCGTTTATCTGAGATGAGTCAGGAAAGCAGTGATCTCATTACTCTTACAAGCACTATTCTGGGACATGCTTTAGTCACAGGGATTATCTTTTTTTTTTTTCTTGCAGAAGGGTTAATGTGAATAACAAAGTCATCAGAGCAATAAACATGGTTTAATTCAGGTCCATGCTGTCTGAAGAAAAGTCTTCAGGCAAACTTGCAAAAAAGAGGTAGATAAAATTAAACTTCTGAGTCATGCCCATGGTTTTGGATTCAGGAGCTTATCTCCTCACACGTTCTTCAAGATGTTAGGAGTGGGGGTACCCTTCTACATCTGATTATAAACATATGAATTATTGATTTTTCAGTTCAGTGAATGAACCATACACACACAAAAGCCAACAAAAAATCCAAAACACTGAAAGACAGAGCACCCAATTCCAAAAAGGAAGTGTATCCCTCAGGAGGCATCTATGTGGAAAACTGTGAAGTACTGTAGCACTTGGCTGACATCTGCGCGGTGGTCTAAATCCTGCATCACACTGACATGACTTTAGTGGACTAGGTAATAGGACAGACAAAAAGACATTTCTTCCAGTTCACACATCCAGTGCTTACATACAGATGGTGAGCAGCATGTCCAACTTCTCCAAGTTAAGTGCCCATTGGAAAGAAGGCAAGAGAGAGCAATGTCTAAGCCAAAGGCTGAGTGAGTAGTAGACACAGGTGTAGTAACAGGCTGCTCTTTTTTTCCCTTTGGCAGCAGTAGCCAGAGACTTATTAATGGTGACAGCTGGGACAGGGACCATTCCTTGGCATGGATAAAGCTGCTGTTTCTGGATGTGCTGGCAGTACCATCCATCTTCTTACCCCAGTGCTTGGCTTTCTGGAAGTTTTCATACAAGCTAGCAAGGGGTCCACAGAAGAATGCCAACTCTCTGTGTGTGTAGGTGTTTGTGCACGTGTGTGGAAGGGGCCAGTATGATTTGTCATCACCTTGTTAATGGAATGACCTCCAAGTTTTATGAAAAGTATTCATGTCTTTAAAGCATTGCTACTAGATAGGCCTCGTGTAAGGAAGCCTCACAGCTGATACTGTCTGATTTGATGAAGCTCAAAGAAGCAGTGGAGGGATTACTTTCTCATTCCTGAAGAATTATGCATATCTTGCAGTACTCCAGTATTTGTGCATCTCTTTGGAGTGATGCAGGTTTGCCCTGGATCCCTTGCCAGGGATCCCCATCCTCGTNTTGGATCCCTTACCACGGATCCCTTGCCAGGGATCCCCATCCTCGTTTTCAATACCACTTCACTTTACGAAGCAAAAGAAAACAAGGGATAAAATGATATAAGTGTGAGAGAAGGAATCAGACAAGACATCACAGTTGGTGACCAGGTGAATTGCTGTAGCTACTGACTGGGTTTCTGGCAAAGACTCTAGTTGCAACAGTAGCTGTTGCAAAACTGGAAGTTGTGCACTATTTTAAAAACACCCTGTATTTTCCACTGTCAGGAGCAGCACTCTGGCTAACCTTGGAATAATATAATCCACATGATGGATAATCTAGGTCATGATAAGTTCTGTAATGCAGGTGTATGTTATTGCCATTCTCTAACTGCCTTCTCTCCCTTTTTAAAATTTTGGTCCAGTACCGCTCACTTTTGTCAGGTCTCAATCTAGTTTAGGAGAAATTCCTACAATTCTCTGGTCTTCCACAATAATAAGAATTCCCCCTATGAGAATGCACTGAGGGAAGCCAAAGTGGACATCAGCTGCTCCTGGTTTTATGCAGTGCAGCTGCCCACGAAACAAAGATATGGGTTCATTGAAGCCATTGTCTCCAGATTCAAATTTAGAGAGATGAAAATTATCATTTTAAAGATTTTGGGTTTTTTTGCTTTCAACTATCTTTACTTCTGAAATATGCTTAACGTCAGGGCAGGCCAAGAGGAGAGACAAAAACATAAGATTTGAAGACTCTAGTGGGCAATAGCTCAAAGAGGCTAAGCTCTGACTGCTAGTCAATTTTATTACCTCTCATGACGATACAGCCAGAGCAGCTGTAGATGTAATATTTACAAAACATCATCTTTGAATGGACAGCTGAGTAACCCTGACACTTAATTTAGAGGCAGCCAAATAAAGCAAGGTGTTGAGTTGTCAAACTTGAGTTTCAAAACAGCTGCTGTTTCTGCCTTTATTTTTCTTGCAGATACCAAAATTATCTTTTGTGCCTGTTTCTTTATATTTTTCTTTTATTTTCTTGCAACGTACTTCCACATTTCAGACCTGCATTAATGTCATCTCTTACCAGTCATGTAACTGGAGTCTTGCATAGCATCAGCACTAAATACAGAATCCACTTCTACTTGCCCCTGAAGTCCTAATCCACATAGTTTTTCAAAAAGCAGGCATTTTTCTTGGAACCTGCCAGAAAATATTCACCCAGAAATATTCACTGGCTCAAGGGTTGCATAGTGCACTGATGAACAGAGAATTCATAAAAGGCAGATATATCAGGCATTCACACTGGATATGATGGACTGTGATCCCAGTCTCTGTCTTGCATTGTACTTCTACCCCATGCAAGGGGCTTTTCAGGCTGTGTCTGTTTGCAGAATCTCTCCACTGAGTGGTTTCAGTGTGTTTCAGTGTTTCATTCATGTGCAGCATTCGGTTGGCAATGGAGAGACTACCTCTTTAGTCTCCCATTTTGCCATTCATCTGTGATGCAGAAGCATAAAGGCTGCGTCTCTCCACCAAGGGAATGTTATTGGGCAAGGACAATAGCTGGAAGAGAGATGTAGGATAAGTCAGGGAGCTGGGGATGGGGATGGTATTTTGTCACTTGATGGCATTTTTCCATCTGAGACAAAGGGAACCAATGACATGTAAGGGCTCTGTCAGCCCAACAGTGGGAAAGGAAATGCCTGTGTCAAACCTCCTCAAATGAAGAATGAATCTACACCTAAAACATTATCATGGGACCAGGCCAAAACAAACGTTTCACCAGCTGGTTTTATCCATTCTGCAGCGGCTAAACAGGGTACCAAAGTATGTAATTACAAACGTCTGTTGTAATTCTTGCCAGATCATTTCCCATGGCAGGAGTTTAAGCACAAGCAGTTGTTCAATGACCTGAAAGCTCTTCATCACACACCAGCCTTATCTCACATTTCAGTAGCTGCATGGTGCACATAGACTGCTTTGTTTTCACCCAACTTGCATTCAAGCAGCTGAGAGCTGCAAGTAAGAGTTGTCACACATTTTGCCCATTTTGTACATATCTTATTCAGTGTTGGCTTTGAAACTGAAGACTGCAGTTCCTATGCTAGTTTCTATTTTTGGCCATAAGTGAGTTGTCTTTGATGGAGTAATGCTTTGCTGTGTGACCTTCCAGTGTTTTCTGAATTTCTGGTAGGTCCTCCCTTTCATAGGAAGGGGGTTTCAAGACAAATACTAATTTACAGCATCACATTATATGTTTCAAGAGCTTGTTAAATATTTAAAGAGACTTGTCCCTGCTCCAAGAATGTCACAACCTACAAACATAAGAAGTATGATGCATATTTTTTATCTTGTTAGAAAGATGTCAATTTAAATTATGTTTGCCTTATTCAGAATGGCAGGTTCTTAATACTGTGCAGGAGTGTGTGGAAATCCACTATATATTGAGGAGCTTGTACCATTTATTTGCTGTATGAAAACCACCATTGAGACTATTCTGAAACTCAATGAATTCAATAAAAAAGAGACTCAGGAACTTTGTGGACTTTGAACCACAACTTTTGCGGGGGTGGTGGTGTTAACGGAGAGTATTTCCTAAAACCAAGATCTTAGTGCTCTGGCTGCTGAAATTCTGTTCCTTCACATGACCATTTTCATCTCTCTTTTGAGTATCTGTGGTGGACTAGGGTAGCACCCTTGAGAGTATTTTTCTGCATTGCACCCGTATTCAAGGGGATTGTGAAAGATGAAAATCCGTTTAAATGGTTGCCCCACCTAAACTCTGCTGCATCAAAAGTAGATGCTGTTCAGCAATCAAGTTGTCTAAATCTTGTTTACAGTCAGTGGAGAAACACAGCTTCAGGGAGTGATTTATCCTATCTATCTAAACACCTACCAAACTCAGGCTGAGAGTCTCCCACCCATTAAAGACTCCTGTCTCTCCAGGTGTCCTAAACTTTCATTTACACAAGATATTCAGCTGAAACCTAATTCTTAAGAACGTTAAAGCAAGTTGGCATTTTACCTTATTTCTGTCTTGATACCTAAAGTTCTAGTTTAACCTACAACACAGAGAAATGACACTGGTGTGCAACATAGAGCTGGTAGTCCTCGGGGCTACAATAACTCACTCCCTTGTTCTACAAATAAGACCAGAGGCAAGGCAAGGTAATTTATCTTTGCATTTGACAAGCACTGGTATTTTATAACTGGCAGAAGCTAAGGAAAACACCATTTGATTTGCATGATGAGCGACAGTGTTAGTGGGGCTAACAAATTCATTTCAATAGAAGTACTCTGAGCTGAACAATACATTCATTAAAAGAGCAGTTTCCTGATTAGACAGTGGAGCAAATAGTGTTTTTTTCCCATTTTGCCATCAGAGCTGCTTTACATAAGCAATAACAGAGAACAGGGCGTATGTTTATTTGGCTGCCACTTATTCTGTGGGTGTACAATGACAGTGTTACAGATCTTTGGTGCCACAGAAGGGGTGATGACACTAGATCTGTGCACCCACAAGTATACAGTAAACAAGATTGAGTGATTTTACAGGCAAGGATAACGATTCAGGTCGGCTGGAATTTTCACCCTTCCAAATTACTTGATAGGGCAGTTTTAGCAGCAAGCACATTACTAGTATTGAAGAAAATAGGAGCAGGGTCTGGAAAAAGGAGCATTTCACTGGGTTGTACCCAATATTCGCTGTTGCCCTTGCAGCCATGACCTCAGCATTAGGTGATTTGCTCACAGTGTCTCTTGTGGGTATTTATCTTCAAGGAGACCTATGTGACTCACAGATTTCTTACCCAAGACTATAAGAATCCTCACTTGAGCTGGAGATTACTTACTCAAGATTACCTATGCTGACAGAGCACATGAATCTTGCTTCAGTTTGATGGGGTGAAGACAGTCTGGCCATCTTATAATGTATTTTATAATAAGGAGTGAGCAAGAAAATAATCTACCATATTACTGAGATAATTTCTGCATTTCACTAAGCTAATTAAAGGTGAAGTAATATAATAAGCACATTTATATCACAAATAAAATTAAATCATTAAATCAATTGATTCAAATGATTAAATCTCCAAATTAACACAACAGCTCATGAAACTGAATGATGATGTTGACAATTCAGAGAGAATGCTTTACGTTTGACTTGTTTTGCAAAAAAATACAGAGACTGGGTTTCTTGTTATCTGAAAAACTAACAAGTATTCTTGGGTACACGGTGTGTTGACACAATTGATGGAGGATAAAGATACTAATACAATCTATTCTTTGCAAGAATTTGTTCTAGATTGGGGGGGGAGGGGGGAAGTGACCCAATGCAAGTACTCAAGAACCACTATTTCTTTCAAAATTGCCACAGATGATCAACATCAAGAGGTCAAAGATAATTTCAGTTGCTAAAATCTTTCGGCTTTCCATCCACATTGCTATTTACTTACTTCAAACTGGTCTCCCAGAGCAAGATACTGTTTAAAAAAATTATTGAAAATGGATAAAAAAAACCCGAAGATGTAATGTTCAGAATCAACATGATCAGGAAGGGAAAGAATCTGCTAACAAGTGAATTAACCTTCCTCACACAGAAACCTCAGAATAAGCTGTTTATTTAGAACAACAAAGAAAGACTGCAAGAGGAAACAAAGCATGGAATGGGGAAGAAGAAAATAAAGGGTTGAGAGAGATAGAGACTTTCTGTGTGAAACCACCAAAGAAGGGAACAGAATAGAAGGAACAGAGAAATGATAGCAGCAAATAGAAAGGAAAAGAATCCAAGGGAATTGAGGACCAACAAAAGATTTTGGTTTTCTTAATTAAAAAAAAAAAGGAAAGTAAAAACAGATAAAAGGTGTATGGAAAAGGAAAATTGTACCATTGTCTCACCAAAAAGAAAGAAAAAAGAGACAAAAGGGCAATGAGGAGAAAACATTAGAGAGTCACAGAAAAAGAGTGAAAAGTAGCAAAGAGGTGTCTGCACTTTACTGTATCTCCCGTTTCCTTGTGGATGTCCATTGCTTCTGTTGTTCCCAGTGTTGACCCAGGAACTGTCATCACCATCACCATGGGTTTTCAGCAAGCCTTACGGCACAGAGGTAGTTTCAGTGGTCTGGCAGTGGGAGAGCATTGTGCAATTATCTAAAAAGAAATGGCGTGACCTGGGCAGTTGTAGGTCTGCTCAGACTGATATGAATCATTGATGAAATAGTAGAATGACTGGTAAGGGATCCTGATTGATAAAGAAATTAAAGAGTTTACAGAAGAAAAGATTCATCAAACTGACTGGATATGTTTTGACAGCACTATAAAGTTAGACAGCAAAAGCAAAAATGTTGGCATAATATATTAAGGCAGAAAGAAAACATTTAACTTGATATCTGATGACTTCTTGATTAATCATTTGGAATAGTACAAAATCAACAGGCTAGACTGTAAATGAATCAAAACCTGCTGAAATAATAGTTCTAAAATATTCTTAGAAACAGAAAATCTTGCTGAGCTGCTGTCTCTACTGTGATCCCATAGGGCTTGGCTCTTAGCTGAGTACATTTAACATTTTTTCTGATATTAAAATAAATTAATCTTCTGTCATAATCTTGAAAGATACCTGTAAATCATGTTAATAAAGTTTTCAGGTGATATAAGATGAAATAAATGTAAAATAATGCCCGAGAGATGCCGACAATAGAAAATATTGGGATACAAAGTTCACCATGAGGAGGCAAAAAACACAAAGAAACAAAATCTCTTAGAATATGCCCAAGTATAAAATCATACCTCTCATAAAAGGAGGACACAAGACATAATTGCAGACTAGAAGATCTTTTCCTAGGAAATGCTGATAACGACTTGAGGTTTATGATGGAGAATTACAGTTCCCAACGTAACAAGAGTGGTTACCATCATTAAATGTGCAACTGGGGGAGTGCTGAATAGGAGAATTCACATTCTCTCTTGCAATTAGCACTGAAGGGACTGCTATTGGAGTACCACATCTTATTATGGCCCATCCTTTAAAATGGGAATTTAAGAGGCTGGAAAGGGTTCAGAGAATATTGAGAAAAATTAATGAGTTAGAAGCACATCTTGAGAGTTTAATCTGTCTAGATCACCAAAACCCAGCTATGGATGAGTTGTTTACAGTCTACATACTTGGGGAACAGATAAAAATTAGTATCAATTTGGGGTTCCTATTCTTTTTTTTTTTTCTTATGTTTCATCAAAAAGCAAGGAATATCTTCTTTTTCTTCAGTGTAACAGGGAAGATTCAGGCAGGAACAAAAATGTTATTTTTAACAACAGAAGCATTCAGTCACTGTAGCAATGTATCCAGGCAGGTAATACATTCTGCATCACTGAAAATGTATATAGGAATATTTGATTTTTTCCTCAAAGAGATATTCTAGCTCAAGGACAGCTAGTGGATGTGAACTGGGAATTAATAAAGGGCAATCCAATGGCCTGTGTTAGGAGGAGGTCAGACTTGCAGATTGTGATGTGGTTTCCTGGCCCTGACATCTATTAAACCCACATAAGCACATATTCTGGAAAAACTTGACATTGCTATTAATGCCTCTCTACTAAAAGAAGCCAGATGATATAGGTTTGTAACTGTGTAACACATGTATAGTGCTATAAATTAAGGAAATGCAGTAAAAATCTGATAGAAAAGTAAATAATAAAAAAGAAGGTGCTTGTCCTTGGAGCCATCAAGTAATTTTAAAACATTTTTTAAAAAAGTTTCAAGGCTACGACATTTGTCAGACCTAAAATAGTAAAAAAGTGCTGACATTCAGGATCAGTTCTGGTGGTGCAGCATGGACCTCATGCCCAGACAGGCTCCAATGATCCATATACCTGTCAGAGTATCTTAAGGATTGGGTCCCACTTTGTTAGAGCTTCCACGTCCACTCAAAACTCAGGGTAAGACAAACATATATTTAAAATTTAAATCAGTAAACACTTCTTAAAAGAAAGGTTCAGCATCAACATTTATGCTGCAGGGAGAAAAATAGAAAAAGTATTTATATGGTATAAATAAAGATACTCTGCATCACTGGTTCCGAAGATTTGCTTTGAGTCTTTGGCGAAACCTTCAAAACTTGTGATGACTTTGCAACTGGGGCAAGAGGGAGGTTCACATGTGCCTGATGCTGAGAAGTAGTGCTGCTCTGCAGGGCTTCCTGCCTTCTGTCAGTGACGAACAAGGATAAAGTATTCCCTGTGTTTGTATCCCTGGGTCTCAGCGGTCCCGAGCTCCCTCGGGATACACTTTTCATAGATTTAAATGAATGGCAACCTTTGTACTTTGATTAACTTCCTCCTTGTAGCATGCATGTGGGTGGCATGTTTCCCTCCCTCCTCCCCAGGCACTTATAGTGTTACTGAGTAACTTTTGGCTTTTATTTTCAATCAGGATCTGGCATCATTACAATGAATTTGGACTTTTCACTGAATACTCTTGGCCCAAACGATAGGCCTTCCTGCCTTCCCTGCCTCCTCTCTCCAGGGAAGGAGGCAATAACCATCTCTTCACCACGCACAGCTTAGGCACAAACTGACTATATTTAAGAAAGGCAAGGGTTGTTCTGGAGTCATACGCTAGCAGGGAAGAGGGTTTTGGTTTCAACTGTTAAATGATGTGCCATGCTTGTGGCTTCTCTTCCCTCCCTTCACATTAAAGATGTGACTCCAGCCTGCATCACATCGAGCAATCTGGCAAGGAAGTTGGATAGCAAGCAGATATTGTGCTAAGGCATCCTGCAGAGACAGTTTTCCGTCTGTGACTGGTGTCACATCATTTACTGATGGTACCAAAAAAACCCACAACACCCCTCTGTCTTTTGCAATGAGGTTTTATTCTGCTTTCTGTCAGTATGGTGTAGCAAGATGTCTTTTAAAAGGCTGCAGGAGGAAGAGAGAATGCCATGCAAGCTTTTCCCAGAGAATGTAAAGCCATTTGTATCATTATTGAGGCACTGCCATTAGAGGTTGTTCACTTACAAAATTATTAACTTCAAAGAAGCCTTAACATGGCATAAAAGTTCCTGTCGTCAGCAAAAGTGATATCCATATATACTCCACCTTTTGATCTCATAACTGACAGCTGCTGCTAAGATTTTGTGGCATGTGATACCAGGAGTGGAGAAAATTGCCTAACTGAGGAAGATAGACGCACTGATGTGCTTTAGGTCCCAGAAGTCCTGAGGTGATCTGGCAGAAACAATTCTTCTCAGGAGCTAAATTCAGCTATGCAGTCATGGAGGAACAACTCTTTCTCTCTGGCCCACTAACATTATGTGGGGGACACTCAACTAACGCCACACAAAATAAATTACATCGTAGCTAGTATTTCATTAATATTTCCCGCTTTTAGTAGTTATTAAGCTGCGCAGGTGCCATTCCTCAGTGATGACCGGTCACTGGTGTCTTCACAGGCATATGGCATTTTTCCCCGTGTTGAATAAATTTTGAAAAAATTAAAAAGTAAACTTTCAGTTCACTGCTGTGAATCAGACAGAACAGGTTCAGGAAACCAGACCCCTGATAGCCCAACTGAGTGTCCCATTCACTCAGATATAAAATCAGTCTTTATCCAAACCAAAGAAAGTTAAATCATTTTTTAAAATGTAACTGCTTCAGCAAGACAGACTGAAAGGGGTACGTTGTAGTCTTGTAGTTTTGTTAGTCACTTGGAGGTGGGACAATTGCAGGTCTTGAAAATGAATCATCAAAACTCAAGAGAAAAGTCTAAATAGTCTTTATGTCTCCAGTCTCTCACTCTTTGATTTTTCACTAGAAATATTCTCTTCAACCATAGCAATCCTTTCCTGAGGACACTTTCATTGAAATAGTCACATTCCTACACAAGATTTTAATTGAATCAAATCAGCATTTTCTGACAAAAAGCACTCTGTCAGGAAATGCTGACCCATTTTTGCTAAGACTATTTATTTTAAAGTTGAGATTAAAGCCTTATGTCAAAAGGAACCTGCTAAAAATAAACTTCTAGTGGAAATCAGGTGAATCTAGAGTCCCGCTAGCTTTAAAGAAAACTTTAAACCTATTTCCAAAAAGAACCCCACGTCTCCATCATACTGCACTGAAAGTATTTCCTACCGAAGGAACAACTGCTAAGCAAACCACATAAATACAAAATAACATTAAAAAATTATTAGTTTGGTTGGAAAATTGTTAATGCCACCTATTCTTTGTAAGCGTACTCACTTTTATATATTTCTTTAGGACTCTGCTAGTTCCTCCCCTTGCATCCGAGGAGACTGTAGCCAGAGAGCTCCTATGTTTACACTCCAGAAATCTGTCTGGGGAGCTGCTCTGAAGTCACTGTCTTTCCAGAGCTGAGTCTGGTCCTGACAGGATAAATGGCTGGGCTCCTCAGCTGAGCGTGACATTTCTGTCCTACGTAAAAGTCACATTTCAGAATTTACTGCAGAACACAAATCACAGTTTTCATAAAATCTTTGAAAAACCATCAAGGTCTTCACAGTGCTGGTGATTTTGTGTAAATCATCGGTAAAGATGCCGTTTAACTTATCTTTCCTCTCGAGCACACAGCAGTATTACTTGAAGTGAACATCAGAAAAGGAGGAGATTTTTGCTCGCCATTTGTCCCCATCTGTGCAGATACTTGTGCATTCCTGAGGCTTACAGTAGATACTATACAATGGGCATTTCTTGCATGCATCCACCAATCACTGCCTGCATTGTAGTTCAGGGCCTGTCAGAGATAATTCTTCTTAACCGTCACGGCAGAACTGGAATTCAGCCCAGATGTTGGAGAAAGCTCCGGGTTTATCATACAGTCTATAAATAATTTGTTCAAACGCTGCCACATCATCCGTGCACAATAGGATGTGGGAGAGCTTCTCTTTGCCACCTATTTAGCAACCATTTCTCACACAATGCACCAATTGCGCAGTGTTTGGGGAGTGCGCTCAGGAAATGTCACTTGCTTTGCTTAAATCCGAAAGACGAAGTGCTTGCATTGCCCGTGCTCTTTCTACAGCAGACTCTCCACTCCTACGCCCCGCTTTTCCAGGCCAAGGGGCCTTATACTTCTCAGTGATCCCAGCATAAGTCATGTAAAAGACTTTCTGTTGCAGAATACTGTACTGAATACCGAGCCTAAACACTATCACTAGGGCTAAACATGCTGTCTCACTTTGAAGCTCTGCTGCCTAGTGAATTAATCAAAGGGCAAAGCACCATGAAATCTTCATATGTAACCCTGTTTCTTCCACTATTTCATTGTGTAGGTTTCAGCAAGCAATTTATTTCATGTTTTTACTGTGCTGTCTATTAAAGGGAGGTGACAGTACTTGCCTGTCTTAAAGACGTGTGGTGAGATTAACTAGCTGATGTTTGTGCAGTGTTTTGACAAATTAAAAGTGCTCTTTACAGTCTAAGTGTCATTATTAGAGAGCATTGAAACTCCTGCATAAAAGCCATTTTCATTGGAAAATACAGTCTTGTTAAAAGAAACATTTTCCCTGGGAAGTTATTCTCTTTCTTCTGGAGGATGTAACAAAACAGACGAATGTCGTCCCTTCCCTTTGACAGGAGAAAAAGGGGAGAAATTCGGTGGTGTGAGCTATGAAACAGGTTTCCTCCCTGCACATCCTGCCCGTCCGCTTGCTGGCTGACATGGGGATCCGATCCTGCCCCACGCCCATAACCACCCTCATCTGAAGCAGCTACACAGACAAGCCTCAGAGCCATCCAGCGTGGGGAAGGTGCCAGAGCAAAGCCTCAATTACTTGCGTAAATGGGATGGAAGATTAAAGTTCGCTTTCCCCAAATATGTGTGTGACTCGACATACTTGGAGAATGGGCTGGAGAAATTGTTTTCTATTTATTATATAAGAGTATTTGAAAGTTTGAAAAACCAAAGTGAGAAAAACGGCATAGCTCCAAATATATGGCAATTCGTCACAGGTATCCCCACAAATTTTTGATTTGATGATGTAGCTATAGCTTATCATTTTCTAGTCCTAGTGTGGAAACAGAACAGAAATCAAAGTAAGTTATAAATGGATTTTCCACTGATACAAAGTTCACTAAAAGTTTGCCTTTGGCTGCCTTGAGTGGTTAATAATAGAAATGAGCCACTTCTCTCGTTTATTTTTCAAAACCTAGAGGCAAAGTTGGATCCCCTTATGCTCCTCCTACCCTCATACTTTCTATTTTTATCTGCTTCAATGAGACTGGAGAGGAATTATAATTTTTAGTGTGACAGGACAACACTGTAAAGTCCTTTGACCAATGAAAAGTTTGACTTCTCGTTATTCTTTTTAGTTTTGCAGACATTAAAAGAATGCCTGATTTTATTCTGACTCCACATAGCTCTAATAGAGATAGATAAGTCGGGCTGTGTTAATTTTTTATTTCATGTTTTGATTTTTAGTGAAAATCCTTACTGGAATATAAGTAGGACTAAGAAGAAAATAAATTTAAAACTTTAAGAATGTTTCTCTGCTTCCCAAACAGCTCTAACTCAGCTTTTCTGGCATATAAACATTCAAATGAATGAAGGATCTTTTTTCAGCAAGGGTTTGCTTCCAGGTTTTCTTCTCCATAACAAATACATTTTCAAGTGGATACAAGGAACAAATCAATCACAGACATCTTTATAGCAACTTTTATGGATTTAAAGAAACTTTTCTTTCCCTCCAGCCTTAGAATTCTATTTCCTGAGTGAGAAACACACCTGATCCTTTCAATTTTTTCTCTCAGGCTAGGGCTGCTGAACTATTTGTAAGATTTGTCGATCCCCTCAAGAATCCCTCCAGATTGTCTACAGCTTTCGTAATAAGGATGCCCCAAAGAGGACATCATATTCTAGCTGAGTCCTCTGCAGTACTGACAGGAGTCCATTAATGATTTTTTACTTATGCATCTCAGAATGATGGTTCCTTTCTCTACCACAGCATCATTTTGTTGACTCCTGTTCAGTTTGGGATTCATTATAAGCCCTGCATTATTTTTTTTCTGTCTAAACAGGCTTTTCTCCATTTCTACTTGTGCATTAGTACTTCTTAAATATTGAGCGCTTGTTTTTGTTGAATTTTTATGCTAAGTTTAAACTAATATCTCAAGATAACTTTGAATTTGCATTCCATCGTCCCAGGTGTTGACAACCTCTTGCAGCTTGTTATTCACCTCCAACTTCGTAAGCGTGCTGCTATGCAACTTAATAAGAATATAGAATTCAGACTTAAACACGTCCTTTCAGTTCCCAGGTAATAAGTGTTCCCAGTTTGGTTCTTAAGCACTTACGATAACTGATACTGAAACCCTTTTTCAAACGGCTAGGGGATTGGAGCATCTTTCTTATGAGGAAAGGCTGAGGCACTTGGGTCTTTTTAGCCTAGAGAAAAGACGACTGTGGGGGGACCTTATCAATACTTCTAAATACTCAAAGGGAGGGTGCCAGGTAGATGAGAACAGTCTTTTTTTCAGTGATGCCCAGTGATAGAACAAGAGGTAACGGACTTAAACTTGAGCATAGGAAGTTCCATCTAAACATGAGGAGGCACCCTCTTTACTTTGAGGGTGGCAGAGCACTGGAACAGGCTGCTCCGAGAGGTGGTGGGGTCTCCCACTCTGGAGACATTCAAGCATCCTGTGGAACCTGCTGTAGGTGACCCTGCTCTGGCAGGGGGGTTGGACTAGATGATCTCCAGAGGTACCTTCCAACCCTGACCATTCTGTAATTCTGTTCTGTGTCCATGTGATAAGACAAGCTTTAGCCATGTCATTTGGAAAATATTCTCTACAATATTGCCATGAAGACAGCATTTTGAGATATTTTTTTAAAAAAGAAATATGACTTCTACACTTTCTTATGTAAAACATTCTTCTATTTAGTATTTTTCATTATCTAATGCATCTATTTGAGTTTTTCTTGAGGCCTAATTTCTAAGGAGTCTATAATTCAACTTTTGGATAAAGGAAATATTTTTTACAATTTCTGTTTTCAATAATACTTCTATCACTCTGAGAACAAGGGGTTAAAAAATTGGGGTTTGGGAGAGACCTTTGGTTAAATCTTGTTACTGGTCAGAGTCTCAAGGCTTTGCTTCCCCTGGGTTTTAAAATTTGCTTTACAGCTGTATTTAAGACCAGTAAAAATATGGCTACAGATAAATTACTTTGCACTCTGTTTAATCTATCAGGATGGTCAGAGATAAGCCATACTAAAGCAGTATTTTTAAGCATCCCTTAGACTAAAGGTTTATTCTTCACTACTCCTCTCTGTACAGTCATCTGCATCTTTGCAAAGACACTGTATGTGCCTTTTCTAATCCAGCAACATTTCACTTTCAGCTTG
Source organism: Anarhynchus alexandrinus (assembly GCA_008711295.1). Lineage (NCBI taxonomy): Eukaryota > Metazoa > Chordata > Aves > Charadriiformes > Charadriidae > Anarhynchus > Anarhynchus alexandrinus. Next base: position 2,466,465 of record VUYV01000028.1, read on the forward strand.
CACCCACTGAGACAAATCCTTAGCTGGGGAATATTTGTTATGCTTTATTGCCTTCAGCAGAATAAAACCTCTGTTTTAAACTGGCTGAGGATACTCTGGCCCATTTCCTACAAGTTTTGAAAATAGCACCTGAATCCTTCCTTGCTGGGGCCAGCACCCACCTACCCTAGTAGGTACATTTATTTTACTGTCTGTTTAGTAGTGAAAGCAAAGGACTGAGTCATTTCTGATCATTGCTGTAAAGCAACATAAAAGGGAGTAAAGGAGAACACTACCTTTTTCAGTCCTAATTGCAGTGTAGATCACCTGGTTTACTGCCTCTAGCTGAATCTCCTAATTACCAAAAATGTTTTAATCATTATGTACTCTTGAAGTGAACATAATATTATGACAGCTGTTTCCAATACAATGAACTGCAGCTGAACTGCATTACCACTGCATGGAGCAAATCCCTTCAATGACTTTGTTCCTTTCATCATTCAGCTCCGTCCTTTATATCATGACTAGCTCAGAAGGTTTTTCCCCCCTCTGCCAGCTGCTGTTCTTCAGTTCCAGGAGGTGATTGCTGGTGGGATTTGCAGACAGGTACGGTCACCTTCGTACACTTGACTGGCTCATTAATGCTGCCTGCTTGGGCTGCTAGTGGGGGAACGCAGGGAGGTAAGGAAAGCTGAGATTTGCCACACTGAAGGGAAAAGTGCTGCTGCTGTTACCCAGAGTGGATCTTGGTTATCGTGGAGAGCTGTGTTAAAACTCACAAGCAAATAAGGGAAAGATGTCTCTCTAAAGAGAGACAGCGCTCTTGACCACACTTGTGAGCACTGCTTTAAATATTGCTAGTGTTCAGAGCAACAGTTGTGGACACAGTAGGTGGTTTATAACTGTTAAAAAAAATTTACAATGCATGCCCTCCTTGCGCCAAGATCTACTACATGATACATCTATTTTTACAACTCCACTCCTGCAATTGCTGACCTGATCAATACCTTTGTGTTCTCTTATAAGCACTACTAAATGTAACTGGGGCATCTCTCATGACCAGAAAGGTATGAAAGTGGGGGACCTGTTATTGCAGAGCCGTTCATGGTATGCAAGCTGCATGGATAAGTTAAAGACCTTTTGATTCTTCCCTTACATAGAAATTAAAGCATTTGTTTAATTGGCAAAATTGTGTTTCTGGCAGAAATCTAGTCACTTAATTGGGTGGTGAGAAAGTTACAGCTTTATACAGCAAAGGGGCAGAACAGGCTGCGTACTTGGGATGCTTAACTTTACACCTATAAATAGAACTACTGAAACCAGTCCTGACATTGACCTATCTACAGTGTAGACATTCAGGGACTTGTTTCATTCTTTAGAAATGGTTATATGAAGGATTCGTGGAAACTGCTCAGTCACTTGCTTTATATCTAGGAGTTAAGTCTGCATATGCAGCACCTTTTCACGTCTCCTTATTCTGATTGCCTGATGTGGAATTGCTCCTTTTGTTTCCCTATAACCCAAGAACAGTGAATACAGTGCACAGAATATCACTCTATCTACCGCTGACATTGTCTGAAACACATTTTATGCCTGTACTTGAACTAGAAGCCCAGAGTCAAAGCAGCTAATCTGGAAGATTGTTGCCCAATAGATTTTACCAGGCAGTGTTTTACAAAGATGTTGCTGAAAGGTCAAATACCGCATAATTCTGTGCTGGACCCATCATTGAGTTGTTTTCACTTTTACTGAGTGCTTGCTCTGATCTCAGGGCTGCAAAGTCATTGTGGTTTGGCTGTCAGTAAAGTAAAAAACGTGTTAAACATCATCTTTGTATTTCTTCGTTGGGAGGAGTACAGTGTCTCCAAGCAGATGGAAGAGAAAGGGGCACACTGACTCTCTGGCTTCACCCCTTGCCTAGCACCCAGGACAGGAAAATATCCTTGGCATTTCTACAGCAAATGGAAGATCATTTCCCCAAACTCCTGTGAAGTAAAGAGCTGTTCTTGTGCTGTGTCTTTTATACAATTAAAAAAAAAAAAATCATGACTGGAGCTTATTCTTCCGAGAAAGCTAGAGCAAACAATGAAGAAAAGTAGCAAATTTTGAAAAAGAAGGAGGTAGCATTACCCTTAATAAAAGAGAGTAAGTCGAATTACTTTCATGTTTTTCACAGGCTAAGACCATGTGGGCAATCAGGTCCTGTGTTTCAGATGACACGTGGCAACTCATTAACCCACTGTAATTCAGCAGTGTACAGGGGTGAAAGGGAAGGGAGCAAGAAGCACTAGAAGCAGGTGGAGGTCCCAGAGACTTGGGCTGAGCTGAAATTTGGTGCAACTGAGATTAATAATAAAAATCCCAGCAACCTGTCAGCAGCCAGGATTTCCTTCTGGGTGTTCCAAATCCCGTGAGCCAAGGAAGGGCACTTCATGTTCATATTAATGTTTTTGCAATGTTTATCTTTTGAAACCATGGCACTGACTGGATGTGCTCGCATGCTGGCTTCCTCCTGACACTGGGCCACTGCCCAGGCCCTGCTTTCGACTGCATCACCTACAAACTGCAAGGTCTTTCTTTACGCTACTCTAGTATCTCTAAATTTTACTGACATTCACTAAGCCCCACAAAGTATCTCTGAGAGCATTAGATCTTTGGATTTTCCCTTTAGAAGCTGGATAAGGTGAGTAACAGAAGTGTTCTGAGCCAGACAGAAAATAAGTTGTCTGCAGAGCCTAGGATAGAAATCGGGTCTTGGAAATCTTGCTGTCCCCCTTCCCCGATCTCACTACATTTTCATGTACAGAAAAAAGTGCCCCTTGAAGCTGTCTGTGGAATTTGTTTCATTTGCACTATATTTGCCAGTTGGCAATGTAAACAAAAAAGCTCTTGCAGAGAAGGGTGTTAGACTATTAGGGAACAGCTCAGAGAGGAAATTTTGTCAGAGATACATGTAGAGGCTTTTTTTATTATTATTTCTGCAGCAGATTCTTGAAATTCCCAGACACTTTATTTTCCTCCCTCTGCCAGACACTCAGCAGCTCATGACCCAGATGCAGCCTTGCAGACCCCCAGGGGTAGACAAGGAAAACTGTTTCTGAACCAGTTCATTTTCTAACTGCTTGAAAAATGTGTAATAACTATCCAAGCAAATCAGTGCTTGCTATCTACTTCTTGCTGAATGAAGCACAACTGCAGACTTAAGTCCCTTGAAATGTCATCACAGAATCTCACTGAGAAGGTGTAGTGTTTTCCAACTGTATGTATTTTATCAGAACTGCTTTGATGGGCCCCTTTTTCAGGGAAAATGATTCCCTCAAAACCAATCCTAAGAAGGGCAATGTTGTCTGGCATTTTCGAAATAGCATTTAGTCTTGAACCTCTGGAGAAAATCTGTGTGCGTTTGTTAAATTCTCACTGCTCTTTAGAAAAACACAATAGTTACATTCTGTTAAGTGATCTCTTAAACGCAGTGAAATCTACTCTTATTTTTTAATTCATTTACAACTATTATTGTTGCTGTACAAAATCATTCCAATACTTCCTCTTTGCATTTTTTTTCTGTTGTTTTCTTAGAATAAACTGTTACATTTTAATGAATGACAGGAAAAATGCCCAAGCAGACCACCTGTGAACCCCAAAAACCAGAGAATGATGGGGATAGCATTTACAGGCAGCGGCAAATTGTAGGGAACTGGAGACCTGGTTTTCCCACAGGTGCTCATGCTCTTTGACTCCTTTTGACTTCAGTTAGGGTTGTGGGTGTTCAGTGTTTCTGAAACCCATCCTCACACACGCATAGGCCAGGGATTGCGGTACTAGCTTAGCTCAGAATAGATCTCCAGAGGTCTGACTCATGGTCTCTTTCTCTAATTGCTAGATGTTGCAGAGTTTGCAGGGAAATTGCTATTGTTATTCAGGAAGGGTGTATTTAACTGTATATATAGATCCACATGGTTGACTAGCGTAAATTGCAGTAATTCCATTGCCTTCTACCCGCTGAGAATCTTGTCTTCACATTTTAGTAGCCATTCACATAAACTTCTAACTATTTTAACAGAAACTAGGCTTCCTTTATTGGTTTATGATCCCCTCTCCCATCATTGCTAACTGTCCAGCCACAGCAACCATGTATAAATAGACACACCGTCATGCTTTCTAATGAATAGCTGCCTTCTGAAATGAATTCACAGGTACAATCACAATCCTATTTTGATATCACAGCTAATAATTATCACCAGGGAGTAATGTGTGTATAAGCAAGGGTGATTAGGAAAGGGTATTTATCTTTTTTTTTTCTTTTTGCACCTTGTACATGGATTCACTGTTTATTTTATAAAGATGAATCTGCAATAGGGAGCGCATTCTAGCTTACAGGAGCACACACATGTTCCTAGCAGTAGTTCTTTAAGTATATGAATAGCTGTTTGCTGTTACTGATGTGCCAGTTACAGCAACGAGGACTGAAGGTAAGTGGAAGCCCACAAATCATAACTTGTTTGTGTTTCCCACAGTGCTAAAAAAAAAAATACACAGTTATTAGTAGTTTACAATAAAATAAACTTTTTCTTGGATGCTCTCTGGTGTGATTCTCATTTCAAAGTAAAAATCCAACCGCTTGTTTTCTTTAAGACAATAACTAGGTTATTTTGTTTAACATGAAAGCAAATGCTTGCTAATGGCATAATGCAGATCACTGTTGCATGCAATTTTTTGGTTTTGCTCATGTTAGTCCTGGGAACTTCTAATACAAGACAATTTTTTAACAGGTCTCTGCAGCAAATACAAGCAAATTCTGATTCAAAAATTACTGCCACTTCTTCCCTTTTCCTTATACGTATATCTTCAGCACAGATTGCACAGAGAACAGATAAAGCAGCTGCAGAAGAAATGTCACACTCACTCCAAAGACCCCAAATGTTGAACTGAGGACACTTTCATCCTAGGTGAAAAAATGGCCCAACTAAAAAGAAACCAGCATTGTTTTCACAGGGTACGGTTCACTGCTGTTGACTTTCCCTTTTTCGTGTCAGCCTCATTGTACAAGTATATCCTTCCTTTTATTTTTTTTTTCTCCTCTATTTTACAACAAAAAGGCAAGATGTACTCTGTACTGGCAGTTGCTCTGAGAACTGCACTTACAGATTGTTGTAGTTACAGCAAAGTCAAAGCTGGAGTGCAAAGATCTGCTTCTTTATTGCAGATGGAAGAACTGGCTTGGAAAAAATAAAGAACAGTCTGACTTCTACGTTATAACACAAATCAAATCCAAATTCTGATGTTGAGGAAAGCTAAAATATATAAGATTTAAATCTTGCTAGACCTGATCAAAAATAAATTCCTGCCAATTATTTTTTGACTAACAAAAAGCATTTGTGTGCGTGTGTGTTAAGACTAGTCCTTCTTTGAACTTTTGTTACTGGTTGTTTTTCTTCGTGTTTGTGATTCCTGATGAAGGAATGCAAAGATTTTGAAATCTATCTGGAAAGGCAATAAATTATAAAGTTAGTTTAAGCAAAATTTCATAACCACTCTGCTTTCTTCAAACCTTTTACTGAGTTTTGCTTATTCCCAAGATTCGGGCAAGCAGCCTCACATTTTTCAGCATTAATCAGAACCAAGCACCCATGTTGTCTTGCAGTTCAGGCTACAATCACTCCTGAATCAAAGAACGGGATCTAGGTGCCTGGGTAAGACCTCTGGGCTGCAGCTGCCACTCTAGAAAGGACAGTCTCGTACAGGTTTTGTGTCATGTCTGTCAGCTTTGTGGAGATGTCTCAGGCAGCATGCAACGTCCAAGATGGTATGAGACGCCTATGTCTGGGCACCAGAATTGTTCTCAAGGTGTCTAGACATCAACGAGTCACTACTACTCCCTCCAGGGAAGGGGTTGTGATGTTTCATTTTTTCCTTCCTGCCTTTAACGTTCTCTACAGCTGCTCGATCAATATGTCCTGATGCTTTTATGACATTTGTTCTTGACCTATAGAATTTTCATTTCAATCCTGGCCTCAAGTGGTTTCCTGTAAAAGGCCTCTCTGGATTTATTGTTTGACTTGTCCAAGCTTTTGCGGGTCACTTCTACACCTTGATCCTGCGAGACAAAACCTTGTGCCCAGTTGTAATTAGTTTTTGCTTTGATTCATCTTGGATATTAAAAAAAACCAAATATGAAGTTTGGAATACAATCCTCCAGCATTGGGCTGAATGCTCAAGCTCAGTAAATTTGCACTTTTCTCTTTGCTCATTATGCACTCAGTGTTCAGCCCAGCACTACCTGACAAGCAGTCTTCAATCCCTTATGTAACTCCTGAAAACTTTCACTTTAGTCAGGGCATTGAGAGCTGTGGTCTGAGAGCAAGATAAATATCTGGGTTTTCCTAAATTTAACCCCTGTGGTGACATTGACTCCATCTGTGACCTTGGAGAAGTCATTTGGATCAATGTGCCCTTATAAGATACAAGGCTAATGGCCCACATGTATCTGTCAAAAGCAAGTGGTGCAGAGAAAATGAGCTATAACTAACTATGACAAGGTACAGATTTTTGTTTAAGGAGAAGCAAAAGATACCTTTGAGTCTGGTAGGGATGTCAGGCAGACAGTCTAGACTCCAGGTAAGTTTGAAAGTTCATGAACAGCTACACTTGCAGAGCAATTGCCAAGTAGGTTTCTGCAGAAATCTATCCTGAACCTAACACAGATCCCTAGTTTTATTTGCATGCGGAGTGATGGCATAGAGCACATGAATTGGAGGAGCACAGCAAATTAGGGAGAGCTGTGAGTACATTAGAGGACAGGGGCAGAATTCAGAATATTTTTAAATAATTAGACAAAAAAGATGTGATTCATTAGGGACAAATACAATCATCTGCACTTAGGAGTAATTTCCTGCCAAAATGCAGAGTGGGGAATGAGTGTCTGGGAAGTAGTGTTTCATTGACCTAGAATATAAAGGAATGCAACCTTGATGCCAGTTAATAATGTTGCAAAAGGAGCAAGCACTGTAAGGAAATATATAAAAAGAGTATCTGCTATAAGCCACCTGAGATGATCCTTCTTTTGGTACTCGTAAGGCATCATTTGGATCACTGTATGCAATTTCAGGCACAGGACATGAAAAAAAAGGATGTATGGAGTCTAAATATCTTTGCTATTCTAATGGATTGAAGTGACAAAGTGCAATGGATAAGTATCTTAAGGAATTTAAGTTTCATCTCCTGGTGGCTAACTCGGATGCTTTCAACAATTAGCAGGTCTTGGAAGGACGACTGGGAATTCTACTCTGAATCTGCCCACACTGCATAATAGGCACTTTGGACTTTACCAAAATATATAATTGATATAGTTGGGGAAAAGGGAAAATTCCACTTAAGGAACATTCATGATCCTTTTTCAGTGGAGGCACACTTGCTCCCCAAAAGGGAAAGGGAGAGTAATAATTTCATTTTTCAACATTTTCTTTTGATATGTATATTACTTTCCACATTTAGAGTTAATTGGTTCAAAGTGTGATTCTGATCTCTAGCACTACAGAGGCTCTGTGTTTATTGTCTTCTTTAGTTCTAAGAGCAAGTTCAAAAGGGAATGAACAAATAATTAAAAAAAAAAAGAAGAAATCTAGCTGTCAGTCACACAAATTCATCATCAGTCAAGACTGGCTCTTTTATTTCCTTCTGACACATTATTACTGTTATCACTACAACTGTCATTTTTCATTACGCTTCTTATTTACTTCTTAATTGTCCTGAAAAGTATTCGGTGTTTTGCAAGAAATGCTTTTCTTTGGTCATATCTCATCATGTACAGCTATCTCGGCCTCTGTGTGCTGCACAGCAAATGAAGTTAAGAGGTATCCTTAGGAAAACCTTATGCTAATGTTCTAAGAACCATGCAGCACTAGCAGATACCTAGCAGAAATGGAAGAGACAGTTTCTGTGACCAACAAAATAGGTAAAATGGCTTTACGAAGAAGGTCTAGAGAAATCTTGGAGAAAGGTAACATCAGTTACTTGTATTGCCTTCGCTGTTAGCAAGAGGCTTATACTTCATTGAAGATCAAACTCTCTAACAGTCGCAAAGTCCTTGTGTGGCTTGTGTAGAAAGAGTAATGATTGCATGAGGTAGAGAAGGGGTGACCTCAGGCATGAGCCTCTCATGTCAACTTCACAGGTGAGATCCCTGAGGTGGAACAATAAGAAAACGCTGATAAATCTGGGTCTTGCCAAGTGCTGGACACTTTCTGTGTGTCACTGGCCAGATCAATGTTTTGTAAGGCTGCAGAGCTAAACAATAGTGCAAAAGGGCAGAAATTTTTGCAGCAATATATGAGGCAAATTTTAAGGATATTTAGATGCTTACTTTCCATGTGTTGCTTAATTACCTCTGAAAAACTGCTCCAAATCCCTACTGTGCTTCTTCTGAGCAAAATCCTCTGAAACTGAGAAACTTTTCAATTTCTCATGAATTCCCTGAACCCTGTATTTAAGAAGCTTCCTCTAGACCCGATTTGAAGTAGTATACAACAAAATATCTTGATTCTCTGAGAGTATGCAAGGATATAGTACAAATGCATTTTCAGCTTTCCTGGTCAAATGAGAACCCCTTTCTTTTCCATTAGTGGGATTATAAATTGCTTCTTTTACGCAGTATATTCAAATAACTGCTGAATACATATAACCAATAATATTAGTGGGTCTCGGATAAAGTAGATCCAGGAATTTCTAGATGAAAGATGAATTACAAAGTTGTGTTGAATATAGAGGAAGAGCTGAAGACCTTAGCTCCCAGACAGTGGCTATGAAGCTCTTCTGAGCTGACACTCCCAAAAATTTGAGAACAAATGTTTTAATCCAAAATTCTTTTGAACGGAAAATTTGCAAAGAGCAAGAACTTCTGTTAGTGCTAACATAGTGGAGCTGAAACCAGAACAGCACTAGGTCAGTACACCTTGTGATTTCTAGTGTTACTGTTGCTCAGTCGCTTTACCCCTGACTGATACCATACTGGATTCAGCTGAAGGTGCCTGTGCCCGGTGATGACAGTGCAGTGCGGTGCTGGGGGTGATAGGGGTAGCTGCTGCACTGTAAGAAGACAAATTGTTCAGAGGACATGTTAAATTAAGGATTTGTTTGGCTGCCCACGTGGAAATTAAAGATCCCATGGCAAGTTTTAAAAAGAGTGGAAGATAAACCAAGAAATTATTTGCCTTCAGATCCACTGGACTATTCAAGCATCAAACTCATTGCTTTAAAGCACATGGGGATACTTGCACAGTGTATGAAACGCACTAATCCAGACATTTTTTCTTTTTTTTATTGCCTGGAACTGTGTAGGTTACACAATCTCTCAGCTGAGTCACTTTATTTAGCTTAACTTCTTTCTGAGCAGACAGGAGCCCTCCTAGCATAGCCAATTCAAAGTCTGGAGCATGGAGGAGTTTTCAGCCTGAACCAACAGTTTTGCAGACAAACTGGTCTCATTTGTCTTTCTGTGTTTGTGATTTGAGAGCAGTGATATCCTCCATAATCACAGCTGCACTCTCAAGACTGTCCTGTCCCTCACGCTCTCCCACAGCTGAAGTGGTGGCAGGTATTCTGGAGCCACTTATGACCAGTTCCAATTGCAGGTGCTGAATACAAGCCAGGCAGCTACTGCTCGGCTTAATTTTCTATTGATTTTACTTCAGAGCACCTAGCCGAGAGAGGTTAAAGTCTCATAACTGAAATAAGATGATCTCGACCCTCCCCTTTGAGAAAATAAATTCTTTATTTTTTTATTCAAGTCCCATTTTTTGCAGCGGGAAAACTGGTCACTTTTCATGATTTTTGTCTACCACTTTTACACTCTTTTTTTTTTTCTTTTCTGTTAAGCTGACATTGTTATCAGAGCGCTATTTCCAGGCTACCAACAAATTTCACTTTCACAATCTAAGATTTTTGCATTGGATGTACATGGTGTATATAAAAGGTACATGAAAGAGCAACTCACAAACTGATAAGCAAAGCTGGTGGCCATAGTGGAAATGGGGGTAGCAATGGGTTACAACTGGGAAATGGAGGCAGGTTGTACCCTGTGAACACCTGAAGGGTCTAGTAAGAGGAAATAAACCTTGAAGGCCAGAGACAAAATGTGTCAGCACGCTTGCACTCCTTGGTGCATGCATCCAAGCATAAACGCAGGATGTTAGTTGTCTCAGGACACAGGTTGAAAGACAGGCTTATTTGGGGAAGGAAATGGCAGAGCAGATTGCGAAGGATCCTGAACTCTGATCCTCATAAAGTCCACTCTGATTGTTTTTGTGGGTTACTTTTATGTAGGAATCTACTGTGTATTTGGAATGTCAATTATTTTATTCTCTGTCTCTTAAATTATGCGGATAGCTCTTGAGCAACTTTGCAACAAGTTTTTGTTTTACCACGCACTCCTTGAATTTTAACCTACAGAGAGGAATATGTAGCTGTTCTAAGTTACACAACATTAAAGCACTTGACAATTTTCATAATAGAAAAGCATAGGAGTTGAACGAAAATATCCATAAAAGTTAATTAAATCAAGAAAAATATTAAAATGAGAAGACTTAATGAATAAAATAATCAGGAACAGGGAAGCAGGTTACTCGCTATGTGGAAATAAAACTCTTTAGAAGACATAAAAATTAATTCATGAGATATGGGAGTTTCCACCTTAGACAAGATGGAGAGATAACTATTGTACTCTTCTCTAGGTCAGATCTTTTCGAACGTAAATCAGAAAACCTTCTTTGGCTCTAGCTGAACTATAATTATTTACTACAACTAACAATTTGTTTCTAATACTTTTGGAAGTGAGCTAAGTATAACATGAAACAAAATGAAATGATAGGTTGTACAGTTGTATGAGTTTGGCAGTTTGTGAAAGTTTCTTTCTGAAAGATGCAGCTGAAGGATCACTAGCAATAACTGTGTGTCCTCAGGATTGTCTAAATAGTTCCTATCGTGTAAGAAATGACATGAAACTGTTTAACCTATTGGACTGACCCAGAAAGACACTTTTGGATATTTTAGGACTGAAAGCATCAACCCTAACAATTGACTTCGGTGGAATTAGATGGGATTTAGACTGCAGAATAGGGAGCTAGAGTCACTGGCAGTGTCCAAGGAAATAAAGAGCAGAAGAAAGCAATGCCCTTTACATGAAACCCAAAATGTATTGCAGAGAAATAAAGGCATTTTTAATGTTGTAGCTCCATGTAAACACTTACTGGAATGGCTGAAGGGTTGTGACAGAAGTGACCTGTATTGTTGTAAGCTGAGAGAAGAAATTTCAGGGGACTCTCCCCTGTAAAGATCTTCTGGGCCCAAAGAAGTTTGACAAAGCTTGGATCTCATATGAGTTCAACTCTGTATGAGAAGAATGCTGGCAGTGTAACTGCAGGGAGGTAGTTGCTGTTATACTCATTAAAATTACTTATGTTGTAGCATAGTCATAGAAATAATAAGATTTCTTGATGTGTGTTTATTTCCCACTGGTACAGTATGTTGTATTATGATAGCGTTGCAGTCGCAGTGTGCTTGTTCTGGTTGAAGAGGCACATTCATTACAAACCCTTCTTTTCAGATGCTTATAAATTTCTGGAAAAGACTAATCCTTTGGCCTGACATTTTCTTTGTTCTTGTCAAACAAAAGGTGCTGATTGTTTTCACTCTTTTTCTTCTGTATTTGTTAAAACAGGTTGGTTGCTTTGGGGTTAACAAGCCAGTAAAAAACATCCACTTTGCCACCACATTATTATTACCCATAGATAACTTGAAATTTACTGTGTGTATATATAATGTTTCAAGTGGACATAATCATCAGGCTGAGCTGTCTGGGGAAATCTGCAGAAAATTTAAACAAAGCTTGTAGTGATCAGAAAACTCTCATGCTAAATGTCATATACACTTGATCCAGGATTCAACCAGTTTCAGTCTTTCTTTCAAGTCAAAAAGAACGTTTCCATTTTTAGAGAGGACAAATTTTGTTGACTTAAATGAAATACGCGTTTATCTTATAATCCCTACTAGATGGTCTTCCCGAATGACTGAAGCAAGATTTTTGACACTGAGTATGGCTTTCAAGGTTTGGCTTTGTTGGCTATTATTCATCTGTCTTCAATTGCTATAGCGCTAAATTTCTGATATCCAATATACGCTTTGTGTGCCTGCCACTGCTGACACGTCTGGAGCATCGCTCTCTGAAACACAACAGCAGTTGTTTAAGAGGTGTCATTTAGTCTGTCCTAATATTAGCCACTCGACCTTCTGCACACAGCCATCCTTCCTGTGAAGCCCCGCTAAGATGTTTAGATGAAAGTGTGATTATCATAGCTTTCATTCCAATCAACTTTTTTATGCTTCAGGGCTCTGCATCCCACAGCACGCCACAGCCTACACTGTACGTGCGTGCCTGCCTCAGACTTGAGCTGAGCATTCAACAGCAAAAGGGAAGGAGAAAAAAGCCTGTCAGATCTCTATGGTCCACCATATCAATTCAAGGCTAATCTGCCAATTTCCCCATGCGGCTGCTATGAACTGGGCGATGTTTGTTAAAGCTGGTAGAATTAAGTAGACTGAAGACCAGCAGAGAGACCAAAGATGAGATGAAACACAATCTGGAGCCCAGTCTTAAAAGTTTCTGTGTTTTTCCCCCAGAAATGCAGAGAGGTATACAGTTCAGGTTACCCCATCCTTGAAATTTTGAATAGCAAATTTAAAATGCCTTGTACATTATACTTGCTCATGAGATCCCAGGGGAAAGATATATATTGAAATACATACAGCCATGCCTGTTTAAAGACATCAGACATTTATCTTTTAACATGGGTTTCTGAATTGCACTTCAATCTAAATGTACAATCTTTCTTGTTTCTTGAAATGTGCTGAAGAATAAGTATTAAATTTTCTTCATAAATTCAGGGGTACTTCTACAGCTGGCATGAACTGTCATAGCTTTTCTGAAGTGAAAGGGACTATGATAATTTACAGCAGCTATTCTATAAATGTCAGTAGTACCTTTCAAAACTATGTTCTCTGGCCCAGATTTACAGTTACCTTGGGAACAATTATTCTGTGTTGTATATTTAGATTCTCATTGTGACATCTTTTCTGGTACTGAATCCCAGCAGTCACTCCCACTGCAAAATCCCCTGTATGTAACATGATGGCAGACGTGTCCCACAGCATAGTTCATGAACAATAGAACAGAGGGAAATTGCACAACCATTTAGAAAAGGTAGTTACAAGGGTCTGGCATATAAAGAGAGAACCTGCACAATTGAAGTAAGCAGATCTTCTGCTATTGGCTTTAGTGAGAACAGGAATGTACTCCTTGTGAAAGATGTGAGGGTTTAATGACATGATCAATATAACAGTACAAAAGCAGACAGAGACGAGTCAGAATAAAAAACAGAGAATGATGTGGTGTAGGGAAATAGTATCGTGGATGCAATAAACTCCTCAAGGAAGGAATAAGGGGGTGCTACCTCTTATTCATTCCTGCCTTCTGACATCAAAGCTCTGATCCACAAATGTGGACTGACCACAGTATTTGGAATAATATTGCAGCTGAATATTAATTTCAAAGAGTAACTTTGAGAAAGCTTCCCGTATTTGTGAAGTCCAGGAATCTGTAAAAAGTGTGTGTACGTTTGCAATGTACATGGAGATTCACCTGCAGGACTGTGTCTAACAAAGAGAGAGAGTGGCCACGCAACAGCTGCAATGTACAACATTCTTTTGGTGCAGAGCAATAATGAAATACCCACTGTCCCAGGCTGTGTGAATGGGTGCTGTGACTTTTGAGCCTATCGAGCTCTTCAACTGACTAAACCTCCATTTGGACCTTACAGTTGTGTAACAGCATTCTGAATTTAATTGAGTCACCTGCTCTGTATCATAATGTTCCACCATGAGACAGATATGTATTAAATAATTGGGAGTTACTAATCTTACATATTCTGGAATTGGAAAGTATTCCCTCAAAATTGCACCCAAGTTTCCTGTGTGGATCTTTGATGTTTCTGAATGACAACTGCATCCTCGTGGCCTTGTTACCTGAGTTACCTGGATCAAGTGTCCTACATATACTGCAGATATATTTCATTATTCCACTACAGAAACAGCCTAAAAGCTCAAAGTAAGTAATCACATTGTCAAAGGTACAACATGTTTTTAACATGGTTAACTGTTAGACTGTAGTTGTACCACTGCCCAGAGAAGCAGGGGACAAAGATGGTGAAGCTGGCATATTCGAATCCTACCCTAGAAATCAGTCTTAAGTATCCCTGGGATAAAATCTGTGATTGCCACAGTTTTTTTCCCAACATTATTCAATTTGATTTCTGTTGTTAGTTGTTCCTTTTTTCAAATGTATTGGAGAAGCTTCTCTTTTTGACGAAATCATGCCTGGTGTACATCTACCCAACTTTCAGAGCAAGATAGGGCCTTTTAGAAATGGGAAAATGTATATGGAACCTGAATGTTGAGTTTCTCTATTCCTGTTTTAAATGCGGTGGAGGTTAGAGGTAACTGATCTGTTACCACATTGGTGCAGCTTTAGATGTATATCAGGTGTCTGGTCCTCATCTTGGTTTTAACACAGATTTTCAGAGCAAACCTGGACATCATCGCTGAACTCACAGCATCAGTTTTCTTTGTGGATAATGTAAAAGTGATTATAGTCCCTTGCCAACTTCTGATTAGGATGAGTTATGCTTGTAAAACTCTTTATAGGTCAAATAAGCTATATGAGCTTCACAAGGTCTAAGGTAATGTTCCTTGACTGTGGATCCCCTCAGGAACTGGAGGAGTATGATAAAAATGTCTCCTCTTTGCCACAGTAGTAAGTTTTGGTGCTGAAGCAGACAGATAAGAAATGCACTTTGCCCTCTCTCCAGATTTCATTTGACTCCAGAGCTCTGGGATTAAAAATCCAGTCTAGAGATGGTATTTATGAAAAGTGTCTCACGGGCTCTGTGATTCTGTATTCGATATGTCATTGTCCAACACCACTCATCCCCCTGCCCCCACTGGGGAGTGACAGGTATATTTCTGCACTTGAAAGGACAGTGCTGTGGGTTTTGCCATTTAGGAAAACAGCCCACAACCTTTCCAACTGTCCTATTTTTTGAAGTGGTACTGAATAGATCATCCACATCTGTGATGATCATGACAAGCAAAGGAGGGCCTGGCAGCACCAGGCAGTGATTTTCTGTAATGCAAGAAAGTTGGATGCTTAGCGTTCCAAACTGATTATATTATACATCCTTTCTACACAAACCTAATTTACATAACTGAATCATGAAGCATCTTTGTGCTAAAGAAAGCTGCTGTAAAAGACCACTAGAACTTAGCTTTTGCCTAGCTAGCTTGCTTTCTCTTTCTCTCTCCTTTTTGAATCTCTGAAATCAGCTGTGGATGGGAGTGCCGTTTCCCAAACCTCTCTTTGGAGGTGCAGGATCAGGAATACCATTCCTTGTTCCCTTAATTTCCCTTTTTTGCCTGCCAGTGATTTTTCCTCTTCATAAGCTCCTTTTCCATCCTTGCTTTCTCAACACACCTCTTGAACAAAAAAAAAGCCTTAGTATTCTTCCCTTTGCTAAGCACGCAAATATCTTGCTTGGTTAATCATTTATCTGCAGACTTCCTGTCACAACACTTTTTTGGTTATTTATCTCCTCATAGCCCTTTTATGAGACTTTATGTATCTTTCCAAGCATGAAATAAGTACATGCATTTCCAGGAAATATATTTTACACACCAGTGGGACAGATATTCTCACTGGGGTTAACAGCTCTATTCCATTTTTGACTCACTACTTGCATGGCACCAGAGGCAGCTGGTTTTCATTGCCACATTTTGACCTTCTTTAGTTGCTGTTATTTTTTAATGGCAGTAGCATATGAATTTTTAAATTCACTGAAAATAGTCTGAAAATAGTCATTTTAACTTAAAATCCTAATTCCCTTGAATGTATGGTTCCATATCCTTGTTTTAATAGAACAGTACTTGAAGAATTTAGTGAAGCTAAGCATTTTTTAGAAGTGCTTTTGTGATAAATGGGTCAAATGCTCCCATCTCTCCCACGTAAGAAGAGAGATCTGGGAATTTTTATTCAAAATACATTCAAAACTTTTTAAGATGTTTTTAATAAACTACATGTCAGGATTTTCAAATCTCTTGCCTAAAAAAAAAAATAAAAATAATCAAATATGGCAGAACGCATCATGGTTGTCTCTTCCAGTAAAAGCAAAGCAATGATGGAGCTTTCAATTTAATATACTAATTGGAACTTTGTCTGCTGCAAATTTCAAATTATCCTTCTGGAAAATAAGGATCTATTCTTCAAATAGCAAAACCAGTAGAAAAGAGGCTTCCCATCAGAGAAGAATTTGAATCTTAGTCTGAAACAAATTTTTACCTCCCAGAAAAAGCTCCATATTTGTGCTCCTAACTGAGTGCCAAAAGAAATTACCAAGTTACTGAAGAACAGCTGTCTTAACTAATCCATATCAAGTGCGTGTAATCAAAAGTAAGAGTGATCTGTGTTAGTTTAGCCTGTGCTGTTTGTACCCTCTAAGAGACTGACAGTCAAATGTTGTTTGAAGTAACTTGTGTCCCTCACAAGGAGGAAGCTGTGGATTGACATTTTTTTTCTTTTTTTTTTTTTTTTTTNATGTTACTACGGGTAGTCAAATTTCTGTAGCATATGGAGAAGAATGTAAGACTGATTATCATGTAACTGGGCCAAGAAAGCTGCCTGTTGACCTTATGCTACTTAAACAAGTAGCCATTCAGTCATCAAAGTCCATAATCCTAGAGCCCAAAGCTACTAAGCTACACAAAGCAACTAATTTGTATATATCACTAAATGGATCTGATTCTTACAGGCTTTAATAACATTTTCAACATCAGACTGTCAACAACAAAAAAGGAGGGGGAAAAAGCTTACTACCAACTTGAAACATTAGTGGATACATCAAAGTGCATTTCCCAATGTTTGTCATATTACATTCAGGTGTACACAGTACCCTATTAAATCAGGGATTATATCCCACCAGAGCCTCAGCTAATGGTCTTTCAACTTTCAATGACCCTTTGAGATGTTTAGCCAGACCTTTAAATCATATAAACAGAAATGGACAGAGTTGTGCCTGTTCACACCTCTTGGTTATGCAGCCCAGGCTAGCAACGCTGTAATTCTTCAAATGCATGTTTTTAAGTATACGACTTCTTTATTTGCTCATTCAGAAGTCTGTCTTTGACCACTGCCAGACACCTTAGCGTGACCTCAAGTGATTTCTACAGCAGCACACCAATTTGCTTTGGGCACTACACAATTCGGAAGGAAAAAGATGCAGCTCTGCACAAAGCAGACTCACACGTGTCACACAGTTTGTTCTCTCTATTGACTTGAATTTCTCCCAGGACGTGCTGTGATGGCCAGAACACACGCT
Source organism: Anarhynchus alexandrinus (assembly GCA_008711295.1). Classification (NCBI taxonomy): domain Eukaryota; kingdom Metazoa; phylum Chordata; class Aves; order Charadriiformes; family Charadriidae; genus Anarhynchus; species Anarhynchus alexandrinus. Next base: position 2,483,915 of record VUYV01000028.1, read on the forward strand.
GAACCAGGGCTGGCTGGGCTGTGCTAGCAAGGCTATTGTTAATTATTGTGCAAGTGCTTCTAGATTCCCTATGCTCCCGGCTCCTGTCGACGCTCTGAGGTATGTCCAAATATAGATAAATTGATTTCAGCCTTAAACCACAAGATAGAGGTTTCTGTAAGCTTTGCATAAAAAGCACCAAATTGTTATTTCTTTCACTTATCTGCTCTTTATTCTTTAATCCAGCTCTGTCTTCCCCTCTTTTCAGTGTTCTTAACACCTTGCTCCTTTTAATTCACTTCTGGGGCCTTCTGGTTATTAATTTTGAGTTAATTTAAAACAATAGTTTGGATTTGATTATCTGAGAGGCTATTACCTATGAATGTCTCCATGGTAAAGAGCAGAAAAGTTCAAGTTTAAAATGGGTTTGAATGAAGCACTGCTGAATTGCTTTGGATAAGCTTGGACTCCTTCCTAAAAATTTTACTCACTGCTCATACCACATGTAACTGAACCTTTTTAAAAAGAACTAAATTTTATGTATGTATGCATATGTACATATATTCATTTGTGTATGCACACTCACAACTTGTAGGCTTCTCACAATGACAAAATCAATTCTCTTGGTATTTCCAGCTGGGATCAAAAACAGAACTGCCAGGCAGCTTCAAGCAGATTGGTGAGATTTCACGTCAGGTTATACATTTGGGATATTTCTTTAATTGTATTAGAAGCACTAGCTGTCAGCAAAGCTATAGAGAGTCAAAAATGTTTCCAATCTATTGCAGTTCAAGACTTCACAATAGTCTAGGAAGGTACACATGAAGAGCAATTTTTGTTTCAAAAACATCATGTTTTATCCTCTGCAGGTGATTCAATCCTGGTTATATCTAATGCCTGGAGGGATTTGAATAGGAGCATACACCAGAACCAGAAAAGAGTGATGTAGGTGATGCCTTTTTGGAAAGAGAGAAAAACTGAGTGACCAAGAGTTGCATTCTGCCTATTTCTGCAAGGGGATAGAAGGGACAAGAAAAAAACTTGCTCAAAGGTCAGAAATACAGACACCTACGTAAAGTCTGACTCTAAAAGCTTTACCACCTAGTGAGTGTTGATTAAGTCCTCACCTGAATGACATTCACTTCAAGTAAAATTAGATATTGCATTAATTACTTTTCCAAGTTCACTACCAGGTAGCGCTGCCAAGGCAACTCAGTCCTGCCTGGCAATGTGCTCCAGCCTCCTGTTTTGGATCTTCCCCAGCAAACATAATGGATTGTTCTGCACTTAAGTAGTAGCTCAGTGAAAAAGAAATGTTTTGCACCTTGGTGGCCCAGGTGCCTGCAGTGATTTCTGAGGTAGCCCTGAGATGCTCAGAGGGCTGAGGGTGAAGAGTTAAATATGCGTAAGCCTGGCCACTGGCACCTCTTTCCATGCACGTACCCAGGCAGCTGCTGGGACTGCCCCGGCCCCCAAGCCATGGACACGTCCCATACCAGCGCCTGTCACTAGGGTTTGGACCAACCAGGGCAGACCATCAAGAAGAGTTGCACTCACACCGCAAGCCAGGATTCACAATCACCTTGTTAGATTTATGGCCTCTTCGATGCGACTGCTCTCTTGTCCCTCCTTGCCCTGCTGCCATCCAGCGCACGCAGAAATCACCATTAATGCTGTGGGAAACTATTCCTTTCCCGTTCCTGATGTCTGAACAAGCTCTTCACAACTTTTTGGCTCAGTCCATTTCTGTCTCTTCTCAGACAGTGCCTACAGTGTCAGCTTGCTTTCTGACACACCTAAACTTTGTAATATTTTTTTCCTGCTCCTATTATTTATGTAATAGGTTTCATACTTTTAAAAATAAGTTATTCTACTAATTGCCAATGTACAGCTACATTTTTAATACCTGTGCACAATAGTTATGTACCGCAATCTCCCCATAAAATGTCTTTCACTTTTATTAACATTTGATCGCATTTTTGATACAGTTGCTCACCTTACAGATGCTCAGACCTCCGTTTTCAATTTCTGATTTCAATGGGGTTTTACCTGGACTAAGTGGGGATAAGGCCACTTACCTCTTTTGAAAGTGACTTTAATCTGGGACTGGAAAAGTCTTTTTCAAAGATCAATACTTTTTTTAAAAAAAAAAAAAAAAATCCCTGCTATGAATGAAGCTTTGCAGGACTGGACCCTCCTTTGTGACAATGTCAATGATAAAATGATTCTGTTAAATAAAACCCCCATGAAAAGTTATTTCAAAACAGGAGGTTATGTGAAGTATCACAAAGAGTGTACAAAGCATAAACAAAGTTTACCTACATGTAGACAACCCCACAAGATTAAAATAACTCTGTCTGACATTGGTGCTCTCCTATATATGACCAAGGACAGTCTAGATAATACAGATGGTTAGCAAAGCTACTGGAGTCCCTGTCCTCCACCAAAGATAACCAATCACTGCTAGGAATTAGAAGACCTATAAAAAACACGTCATTCCCTTTCCTAATAAAAGAGGGTATTTTTGTGTGGTTTTTTTGCTTGTTTGTTTGGTTTTTAGTGTTTGGTGCTACACAACAAAGCACTGAGCTAATGTACAAATCAGTGGTTGATTTGTTTTTCCAGTTTATGACTTTTTTTGGCTGCAATTTTTGCTGCCTGGAACTATTTCTATTCCCTATCTATTCAATTGATGTAAATGGCAAATACAGTGCATGACAAGAGCCATTAAAACTGAGTGCCCAAAGTCAGTGTAATTCCTCTAATAACTTTCTTCCCAAAAGGTATGAGACAGTCATACAGCATGTGCGCAGTGGTGGATTTGTAGTCATTATCTCCCAAATGTGCTTGTTAACAGCTAGATTCTGGGCAAGCAACCCAATACGCTTGTGTACCAGTTTATACTCCGGCTCAGGAACTACTGATGAATGTCATAAAAATATTACCCTAATTCATCTGTGAGAGCATTTTTTTTTTTTTTTTTGCAATTTCATTTTCCATGATACCTTAAAGCCACCATTTTCACCTATGTGTTTTTTTTTGGGAGCTTGCAAGATCTGGAAGCAGAATGCTGAGTATGGGTAAGATCAATATGTAGTTTTTCTAGCGTAGCAGTGTTGCATTTCTGTAACTGATGGTATCACTGTGTTTGAGCCTCCGGTAGATGAAAATCACACTGTAGCCTAGTAAACAATTTAAGATTATACTCCGCTGTAAAGTCTGCCAGGGAATTAATTCCACAAGCAATTCAGTGATGCCCGAAGAAAGCAGGTATGATCATATAAATATATATACAAAGGCTTATTGAAACTAGACTGGATTAATTCTATGCAGGCCATGAGATTAGCTCCAAAGATAGCAGCTTTTTTTTGATAGAGAGGAGGGAGGCTGCTTTGAGGATTTTGGCAATAACTACAAAAAAGCTGAAGGTATTACCCTGGGCTTAACCCTATGAGAACAGGTTCAGAATCTGTGAATTTTATATCAGCCTCCTCTGGGACCTAGATAATAAGATGCTTTTAAGGAAATTAAGATTAGTTTTGTCTTAACATGAAAGATTTTCATACCTAGAAATAAGAATATGGCATGCATATTTGACTCTCATAGCAATTAGTGAGACTTGATGAAGAAACTCAGCAGTAAGAATTATCAGCCATGTTTCTTTTCAGATCACCTGGGTTTTTTTGATAATACTGCCTGATATTACAAGACTTTTTTGGATTTAGTATTTAGAGATAGCTCTCCCACTGTAATGATATGTGAAGCCTCTTTCAAGACAACTTTAATTATTCTTTTATAATAATCGTAACTGTCCATAAACTGTAATTGCATGCATACACCTCTGATATGTGTACTTACATATGCATGCATCAACAGGCACATGGATATGGACATGTGTGTGTGCAAGCACATGTACATATACATGCATTCATGAACTCATGCACTCACTAGGAATAGCTTACGCAAGTGCTTTATGACAGATAAACACTTTAGTAATACTCAGATTTCTACAGGAAAATTTGAAATTACTTTCATTTCTTTGTGTGCATCTCAAAAAAGACAGAATTATTAACAATAATGTCATGAATTGTTAGGCATGGGCCTAAAGATGTTTTATTATTATTTCCTGGTAAAATAGCACAGAGAATTCCAGCTTTGCATCAAGAGTAAGAGCAGAATATTATGTCACTGTTTAATAACTGAGAGCCTGCCTCCCTGTCAAAGGAAGACTACAGAGTAATAATAACCTGCAGACCGACTCTATTCCTAGTCAATTATTCTTATTATTTTTTAATTTGCAGTAAACCATAGAACTGAAACTCCTTGGAATTCATTTCTCTGCAGCTGAAAATGTCAACTTTTTGACAAAGCAAACAAGCGGGCAGATTTGGGATAGAAAAACAGCTTTCAAGTCTTAGATTGTAAAAAACCCATTTTTTAATATTCTTCAAATATTATTTTGATTCATTTGTCCTATTTCTGCAACAATTTTCTTCAACTGAACTTAAGACAATGTCTAATATAAGGTATGTGTGGGGATGTCCTCTGTATGGCAGGTACTGTGCAAACACATGATGAGAAAGAATACCTTTGCTAAGATGCTTTCAGTCCCAGCTGGAATTTCTGAAGAGAGCTGGCTTCCATATCCCGCAGCCATTCAGTAGTTTCTGTCATCTCTTTATTTAAAACCCGTGGGAAATTTCAGCCCAGATTTCTATCAAAGAGAGATAAAGAAGGGAAGGACAACAGGTTGGGAACTGAGGCATAAAGGTACCTGATTAGAAGATTGCCTCTAACTGAGGACAGACATTGAACTGCATGCCAGAGTGATTTCCTTGTAGCTTAGGGAGATTTAAGATGCCGTTTCCAAAAGCAGCTCTCTTGCCTCGATTTTAGATAATCCATCGCAGCTTCATCTATTAGTGTTCTTTGGAGTAGTAGAGCGGTTTTGAAGCAAACTGCCGTGTCTGAATGAACCTTATCTAGGAGCTCCACTTCAGGAGTTCATCAAATGCAGCCCGCTTCCACAGGGACAGGAGGGTCCAAAACAGGACCTGGTCTTTTGGACAATGTCCTGGTGTGAGGTAAAACAGAACCAATTTTCAGTTCAGTAATTTTACTTCGCAGCTAAGCCTCCTCTAACTAACTGAACTCTCTGAAACTGTGTATATTTTAGACAGTAATCTGTTTCCAGAGTGATAAAACCTGATATTTATAATTTACACCAAGGAATGTTATGCAGAGAGGCTCTCGCTTGTACTTATTGCTATAACACCCAAGGGCAGCTAACTTTGTTAGTTGCCCTATTGGAGGGTTGGAAGCAGAAAAGCATAGAGGGGTCCCACCTGCAGGGAAGAGCGGACAGGACAGGTGACCCAAAACTGACCAATGGGGCATTGCATCCTGTCTGCCTCATTCTCAGTATAAAAGCTGAGGGATCAAAGGATCAGCCCTCTTTCTTCAATGGCTGGTGTCCAAGGAAGATTCTGTCTGTTCATCTGCCTTTGATCCTGATCTGGAATCCATTTCCTGTCCGTCATTGAGTCCACTCTGGGACTTTCCCCGTGCCTGCCAGTGAAGTGATTGTCATCCTGGGAGCTCGATACTGGTTTTGTATATATTATATATATTTGATTATTTTCTTTTTGTATATTATTATCTTTTCTTTTTATCATTTCATTATTAATATTTCATAGAATGAATCATAGAATCATAGAATGCTTTAGGTTGGAAAGGACCTTGAAGATCATCGAGTTCCAACCCCCCTGCCATAGGCAGGGACACCTCCCACTACACCAGGTTGCCCAAGGCCACGTCCAGCCTGGCCTTGAACACCTCCAGGGATGGGGACTCAACAACCTCTCTGGGCACCCTGTTCCAGTGCCTCACCACCCTCAAAGTGAAAAACTTCTTCCTAATGTTCAATCTAAACCTGCCCTCTTCCAGTTTGAAGCCATTCCCCCTTGTCCTGTCACTACATGCCCTAGTAAAAAGTCCTTCCCCAGCTCTCCTGTAGGCCCCCTTTAGGTACTGAAAGGCCGCAATAAGATCTCCGCGGAGCCTTCTCTTCTCCAGGCTGAACAGCCCCAACTCCTTCAGCCTCTCCTCATAGGAGAGGTGCTCCAGCCCTCGGATCATCCTCGTGGCCCTCCTCTGGACACGCTCCAACAGGTCCATGTCCTTCTTATGTTGGGGACTCCAGAGCTGGATGCAGTACTCCAGGTGGGGTCTCACGAGAGTGGAGTAGAGGGGCAGAATCACCTCCCTCGCCCTGCTGGCCACACTTCTTTCATTTAAGTAGCTTAGTTTCTTTTAAAATCATAAGTCTCTTTCTTTCTCATCCACCTCTCCCTGAAGGGGAGAGGTAGGGGAGAGAACCTGTCATTCATTTCAGTGACCAGTCCAGCCCAAACCACGACAGACAGTTTTAAATGGTTTCTTCAGTGGTGACTTTTAGTCCAGGGGATCAGACTAAATCTAGTCTGAACCAAAAGTATCAAAATGCAAACAGTGGACATGTAGGGAGCTCAGAAGGGGCTACATCAACTTACTACTTTGCTCCTGTTGCACCAAATTACTTGGTAACATAGACAGTGCTATCGAATGGGCATGTGTCTGACCACAGTCTTTGGTGAAGTCCCACTGGTGCCCTGACTGAACTTTGGCCTGATCAGCCAAGTCCTTCCTGAACAAGCATCTGTGAAGATAATAATCCAATGTGGCATTTAGCAGATGTCCAGCAGTAAATAAACAAGTAGAATCATAGATCAAATTATTTAAAAGTATTTAAATATGTTGCTGACCTGAGGCCAATTGAAACTGCTAAGGCCTCTTGGAAACCTGGCTGTTTCCTTTGGCTGAGGAGCTGATCTTTTTGGAAAATCCGGCTGCTGCTAACTTGATTGTTCTCATCAGGCTGGTGTCCTTCAAGTCCAGAGTTTGTTACTTAACAACTAAACCATTTATTTTGTCACCACACAGGTTCCTCTTCATCCCCTTTCCTATTACAAGTAACTGTGGCAAAGGCATTCCCTGAGCATAGTATTTCCTTGAAGGGACCGTGCTGGTTGAATCTCATGTGAGTTGTTCAAAATCATATGGAAAATGAAACAAGTAAAATTTTTGCTCTCCAGGATAAAATGTGAGGGAATATAAAGGGAAAAAGGCAAGACAATATGTCTTACCTATCATACTTTGGGGGTTAGATTTCCTTAAATGGTACATTGCATTAAGCTAATAGGCTTAACTGCGACAAAAAAAAAAATAATTATGAAACAGATAGTTTCTTCTTCATATTTTTTTAAAGACTGACCAGGGTATTTTCGTGGCATTTATAATATCATTAAGCAAGGATCAAATTTCCTGAAATGAAATAACCATTCCTGACTTTTAATAGATAATTTTGTGCTATTCCATTATGCCCTTTTGTGTCTCAGCTGTTGCCACCAAAAATTACTAGAAGTGGCTTTGGGTAGTAAAAAGACAATTAAATAAATTATATCAGTGGCTATTTCATCTTCTGGATCCCAAGTGCTTTATATTCAGGAATGGCTGTACCACTGAAATGGATTGAGCCAGTAACAGAGCGCTGGGGACCCAGACAAGGGTGAGGGATACTGAGAAGCCATCATGTGCCTGTCAGAGAGGTCTCAATTAGAACACTCCAAAATGTCTAGTCCGAAACCCCTTGGGCTCTATCCTGTATTTCGAACATCTGTAAAAACGCATGCATGTGTAGTGGTTTTTACCACATCCAGGGAATCAGAAAACTCTGCCTGTATTTAATGTAAAGCATTCATTATGAATAGGTTTTCAGCTATGTAACTTTGTAGCTAAATTCTCTGCCTTTTATTGCAGAGGTAGAGAGTTCGAAGCCCAAGGGGGTTTAGTTTATTAGGAATGCCTCATATCTATTATTCTTGCAATTTCAAAAAGATAGCTACATTTTCAACACATAACTAATTTTAATTTAATCCAAATGCACTCTCCACATTTAACAAGAATATTTAATCTTTCTTTTATTTAAGCACGTACTTGTAGTTATAAGTTCATGAAATTTGAAGGAAAAAAATTTGCTGCATTGTATCAGGCACATCTGTATGAACAGTAGTCACAGAGGTCAACCAAAGCAGCTGGTTGTGCACGCACATACGAGTACCTAACAGATATTTTGTATTGCCAAGAAGGAAACAGTAACTTTCTCGATCTGAGGAAAAAAAACAACCCTCTTCCTGTAAAACCCTATACATGTCCCACTTGTTAGAGAACTAATCCAAAATCCCCAGTGACATTGGTGGAAAAATTCGAATGGCATTCAAAGGGCTTTAAATTAGGCCTTAAATGTCTTCAGTGTGGGCCATTGAAAGTCTCCTATCAGTCAGTTTGTGACTGAGCTTGTTCATCCTTTCTGGTTATGTTGTGGACTGCCAGCGTTAAAACTACTGAGGAAACTATTTAGAGAATCTTATTCTTTCTCCAGCCAGTGGGACTGGAAACTGAGCGAATGGCTGCGTGGCCAGAAGAGACAGAGAGAGCTTGCCTGGAGTTGATACCTCCTGTTTTGTTTCTCCTGCAAAAGAGCGAGGTGCTGTTTTTTCCCCAGTCTTTGCTACGATTCATCTGTTGCAAGACAGAGGGGCTAAGGAGAAAAAAGTGTCATGGTTCAGTATAATGTGTCTTGAGCAAATGAACTCCAAATCAGTATGGACGATGGGGAAAGTGCATGAGTTCCTGGTCTGGATTCAGCCCAGGCCCACAGTCCGGGGTGGCTGCAGGGACCAAGGGAGTATTTCACTGGTTTTGCTCTGGTTTACCATATCTGCCATTCTCCAGCAGGAGTGGGAGAAGGTGTCTTTGTCCTGCCCTGCTCTCAGCAGACTGTAGAGCAGATGCCCAGCATCCTTAGGAACTCACCAGGAATTACAGAATATTTAGAGCTGTTCTCATTTATGCCAGGCCTAATTTTGAATTTCCAAATTCCCAGAGTGACAGGAAGTCACTATGTACTGTTCTAACACAGGTGGCTTTATCTGACACACGTCAAAGAGACAGGGAGAGATGCAGAGTGTCAGTATATCTGTATCCAATACTGCTATGTATGCCATAGCCACTTAGCAGGCTGTTGCCTTTTTGAAAACATATTGATTCCAGCCCTCCTTCAAAGGCACAGCAGAGAGATCATAAATCCCACGGGTTCTGCAGGGTTTCAAATCTCCTGCAGGTGAAACCCACAGAAAAACACTCCCAAAAGAGCGAGCCTCACATCACAGAGCATCGTATGTCCAAAGTGGGGAGCTGAAAGTGTTTGTTCTTGAATTGAGGCGTGGCAGGGAGAATAGATAAAATAGGATATGTGCTTTACCAACGGGGTATCATTTCCATTCACTTTAATTCTGCTGCAATATAAGAGCCCCTCCAAATACAACTTTTGAAAGACACATTCACAGGTCTACAAGTTCATAAGCATAGTGAAGGACTCATTTTTAAAGAAGAATACCCTGTCCTGCTGCACAGCTTGGTGTGCAGGGACCCCACTCCTGGGCAGTAAAAGGCAGCTCACCTCACTGCTGTGTGTCCTAGCCTTCCCATTCTCCGCACATGGCAAGATGAGGAGAGAAAAACTTCCTCCTTTCTGTGTCGCTTTGAGATCTCCTGGTATGGAGTAGGAGTATGAGTATGGAGTATGAGTAAAATTTGCTAAGGATCTTAGTGGTCACCCACTCCATCTGAGTGTTTGCAGCCAGAGCTGCAAAAGAACAAAATAAACTGAGGGAGATAATAAAAAGTTACTATTAATCTGTTTTTATGCCTAAATGGGAGCTGGTCTCTTAATGTTAGTCTTTAGTCACAGTGCTGTCCTCTGTTAATGCTTGTGCCAGTGATGTCTCTTGTAACCTGTGTCCCTTAAGTGTTTTAACTTCTATAAGAGCAAGTATCTTTAATCTGTAAGTAGTGCCTGTAACGGCACGGGCTGTCCTGAAAGCGGGGAGAGATACAGGAAACGCATACATTTCTTGAAAAAAATCAGTGTGCTGTAGTGTTTGAAAATCCACTTGAGAAAAAATCTTCTTATGTTTTTCCTGAAATGTAAGCTTTGCACGGTCCACTAGTCTTCAGCTGGTATGCACAAAAGCAGAAGAGACATAGGAAACCAAGCCTGTGGTTGCATTATGAGTCTGTCTGTTCCTTCCTAGGGATGTTTGAGTACATTGGCCAGTTTCAAAGTGAATGTAACAAGAAGGGAAAGGCCTCACAGATATTCAGTTTCTGTAGGTTTCAGGGAAAAAAAAAGATGGGAGTGGAAGAGAAGACCCAAGTAAATACCCCTCGCTGAGAGGAAGGTTGAAGAGTGATCTCAGCACAAAGTAGGCATTAATGAATTTACATCAGTAAACAATATAGCACAAGCCTGAAACAAACCTCTGAAGGAAACCAGCTTTCATTCATTCTATTGCTTACAAAATTGTTTTTACACATGCACAGCTAATAACAGGTACATTACAAAGACACAGCATTTCCATCTCCAGTACAGCTGAACATCAGAAGGAAGCAGCAATATCACTTTATACTCACCAGATCACTCCATCCTTTCTTTCAGCTTGGAGACTGCTTTTCAGATGACTGTCAGCTGACAGCCCTCTTAAACGTGATGGAGGTGACCTTGGGTGAGTCACTTAACTTCTTTTTTTCCATTTTAAAAAGTGATATAATAATAATAATAATCTAATATGTACTTCACAGGGGCGGGAGGCTTAATTAATGTTTATGAAGTGCTTCGAGATGAGATCTGAGGATGAAAGCACTATGGAAGTGCAAAGTATTATTATTTTTATTATAGCTTACAGCTACATAATTGATGAAATATTCCAAACCTAATCCCACACAGACTCACTTCTGTACTATAAACCCTGATTATCTTCATGCACAGACAGCTGATACTTACCTTGGCCTGATGATATTAACTGCATCAGTGGTCTCTTTTTGTTACCATTTCTATGGCCCAGTTGCTGACCTACTTCTCCATTATCTTCTTTGGCTTTAAATTCAAATGATTTGCTTCAGTCACCAATGAATGCCAACGAAGTCTGCTTTTGGTAGTAAATCACATTTTTAGGTGGCAGCTAACAAAATGGCCTTGTTTAATCATTAAAATTACTTGGGCCCATACAAATCATTTAAGCTTTCCTGAAATCTATGGGGCTGTGCCAACACAAACCAGTGGAGGGTGTAGGCACCTTCACTTTTATCATGGTGTCTGCATGGGAGAGAGAGGCAGTGGCCCCACTTTAGCTGGGGAAGAGAGGATAAATGCAGTGGACAAGGCAAATACGTCCCTGCAAAATTCCTGAGACCCAAGGAATGGAGAAGAGTGAGTTAAGGGGCAGGATCGTTAACTGCAGGACACAATGGAGAGCGGTGCAGCAACCCCTGGACTTAAACCAGTTAAACTAAGTCCAGAACTGAGCCTTGTCCTCTGTATGAATGCACCAGCCTGCTGGGAAAGAGTGCGGGGATCTCTAATGCAGAGCTCATAGATCAGCCACGCAAATATCTTGAGTGGGGATACTTAAGGGCTTTTTCAAGGGAAATAAAGGTATGGAGAAAGATAGAAAATGACAGACTAATCAAGGGTGTGAGGGAAGGCAAACTTGAAGGCAGAGGGTGGTAGAATAAAAGCCCTTCTTGACCTTTAATCCAGTTTGCTTTGACACTGAAGAGCTTTCACAGAGCTTTAACTTAAGACAACAGCAAACACAAACCTGTGAGGAAACTCCCCAGTGGCAAGCTGAGTTCCCGACCTGTGCCTGGTGGCTTTGCTGGATTATGGGTTCCAGTTGCTCTGTGTGAGCCTAGTGCCATACAGGGATGTCAATTACAGAGCAGAGGAGACACTGCCAGGCACGCTGATGTTGGCTGAGTAATTCCTTCCAGCAGAAAGGAAGAGGAGAGACTGCTATTAAAACACCAACCCCCTTCTATGCCAGCATACCTGTAAGAGAAGACAGAATTTGCAGTGAAAATGAGACATACTCAGTTCTTGCCAAGTGCAACAATGAGGTTTCATGATGGGTATTGGTCCTCCTGGGTTGGCCTTATATCAATGTGCCTACAGTAGGATTGCGCTAGAGGTGAGGATAGACAAGCCCAGGCTAGAAAAGCCCAGGCTTCACAAAGCTGCTGCCAGACTGCTGGCACATGTGGGTTAGTTATCCTAAAGCTGTCACAACATGTCTATGTTACCGCCTGCCAGTGGCCACCAATACGAGAGAGCAGGGTAGACAAAGCCATACATAACGCTGCAGTCCCCTCACTCCTAAGCACAAGCAGAGCAGCAAATTAAAGAGAGTGTGACAAAAGCACCTGGATTTCCTGTTTATTTAGACATCCTGAAACTGAGTCCAAGTGCTGACAGCACCCCTATTGCGAGTGAGGGTAAGTTTCTTTAAGGGTCACAAGAATTTATACATCATCTTTCCCCTACCACTTCCGTGTGTGAGGAAAAGGTTATCTCCTTGCTGAAAATATACAAACCAATCAAGTTTTGCAACCTTTGGAATGAAAATGTTAGAGATTCTTACAGCCAAATATACATAATCGTAGGATTTCGGTTTGCTCTTTTTTTAAAAGACTTTGTGTCTGTTTAGTTAGTCTCAGGTTTTACCTGGGATCTTCTGACATCAATTTGCAATTTTCCTGGTGCCCTTTGTTCTCAATATTTTGGGGTCTCCCGAGCACTTTATTTCAGCTGCCTAAGTGTTGGCTGAAAGGGAGTGAGGAAGGAAAAGATGTTTCTTTGTAATCTCCAACTGCAACAGTCCTCATACCCTAAGAGACCCTCAAACCTGACTGAAGGAAACAAAAAGTCTGAGCATATACAGACTGTCATCCTCAGCACTAACAAAGTAAAAAGGGGACAGGGGTTTGCTAGGGGGGCTTAATGAGCAACTTGTTTCCATGGCAACCAGTTTGGAAATCTATATCTTGCTGCAACCCTTGTTAAGAAGAACCTATTAATAAAGATCTGCCCCGAGATCAGGGAAGGTACCAAAAGGTAGTGGCTCACAAAGCAATTCTAACTGCAGAGATACTTTTCCCATTTACTGTATCCTCTTGCCCTTTTCATAGCAGTGATCTCCTGCCAATCTCATAGCTACTCAATTATTTCAAAGTTAAAAAGATGCAGAAAAGGCTACAAATGGGTGCCACATATCTACTAGGCAGAAAACCGAGAGCTTAAAGAACCCACAATAAGTCTTTCTCTACAATCAGATTCAAACTGAGTGGTATTCAATGTCCCTTTGTTCCACAGAGGCTAGGAAATGAAATATAATCTTAATTTTATAATCATGTCTATATGCATCCCTTCCCTCTTTTTGTTTTCTTGTCTTGCTGTTCCTCAGAGGAGTTGGTAAATGTTTACATTCCCTGTATCCTCTGCTGCTTTTCAAAGTCAATTCCACTTCATTATCCCCAAATTAAACTGTCACAGAGAAATACCCTATAAATGATGGGCTTCCAGTACTTAAGCACAAAATTGAAAGTTAAAAGTTAGAACAAGAATGCAGCAATGGATAGAGATTTGGACTACATACCTCTTACTCTGTGTGAGCTATCCTTGCCTTGGCTTCCCTACAGAAGAGGACATGTTCCCTTCCAGAAGGATGCAGGCAGACCTGAGGTTATAGGCTGGAGCAGCTGAGGCCTTGCAAGCTGGGCAGCTGCAGGGAAGTGATGCAGTTAATGGCCGAAAGCAAACTTCTGTCTTGCCCTCGGAGAGAGGAAACCTGACTGAGGTCTGACCTGATAGCTCAGATCCAGAACAGCTCCCCTAGAAAAGTGCAGGTAGCCTTCCAGGGGCACATGTAGACCCCTTTTTGTTCTTGCGCAGGTTCATTTGGTACGTTCTGTCAGTGTTTGGTTAATCAGTTGCAGCCACAGAAAGAAACAGCTTTTCACATGTTGTGGATCATGGAGAGAGAAAATCCTCTGTCAGGTTTCCTTGTTTCATTCTCAGTGTGAATCTCCGCTTTCTGCTTTATTTATACAGGGAACTCCCCTTGGCATCGAAAGGGCTGCCGTGCCAGCAGCTCCAGAGAGAGCAATCCTATAGCAGTTGTGGAAGAAGCAGCTGGGCCTGGATGAGTATTAATCATTAATTGTAATCTTATAATGAACATGGGAGCTGTTATGTTTCTGCAGGATGCTGTGCCAAGCTTTTTGCTCTCTGACAATCCAGCTGTGGAGCTCTTCCCTTCTCAATCTAGCCTGTGGGCTGATTTTTGCCCCTTAGGAAGATAATCAGTTGATCTTGATCCAGGTTTCTTTTCCCTTTCCCTTTCCCTTTCCCTTTCCCTTTCCCTTTCCCTTTCCCTTTCCCTTTCCCTTTCCCTTTCCCTTTCCCTTTCCCTTTCCCTTTCCCTTTCCCTTTCCCNTTCCCCTTCCCCTCTCCTTTCCTTTCTCCTTTCCTTTCTATCTGTATTGAAGTATGTGAATAGTTACTGTTATTTCTGCAAAAAAGTACCTTGCAGACTGGACTCTAGTGATCTTTGCAGTACTCTTCTGAGTTCAAAGACAACCTAATGACGGTCACATCACGTGAGGTGGGAAGACTGACCACATTAAGTGACATGTCATGTCAATGGACCTCTTGATGGCCCTTCTTCCGTCTCGTATAGCTTTTCTCTTGATTTCTGCTGTAGTCAAGTCAACTGAGGTGGTAGGACCGTGTCCCTAATCCGTAGCCACAGAGAAGACCCTACTTTGTCTTGCTTCAAAAGCCTGCCTGCCAGAGGTCGGCAGGTCTTCCTTCTGAATGTGACATGTAGGAGGAAGGAGCCAGTGAGGCAGGCAGTCTGCAATATCCACAGTCTTTCACACCAGTGTGGGGAGCTAGGACCAATGCAGGGGTTTCCTCATGGCAGTAAATGCCTGCTTGCTAAAGTCACAGAAGTCACAGAGAAAAACCATTGCAAAGCAGAGATTTGAACTGCTTTCTCCCAAGCCTCAGAGTTGTTGCCAACCGCAAGAGGACAAGCTCTGAAAATGCCCATGGACCTTGGTACTCACTCATTTCCAGATGCCCCCCCTCCATGCCCCAGCATGTTAAGAAATATTGTCAGCTCTTCACAGTGTTTCTGTTTGGAGCAGGTATAAGAAAACTGGTCTGCAGACCTCTGCAAGGAAATCCCTGCAGCCATTTCAGCTTGTTCCCTGCAGGTTTCCTGCACAAGAGAAGAAGTATGTGTCAGAATTACGAAATTTTAGTTCTTTGTGATTTTTCTTTAGGCACACCAGACAGAGCACACCGTCCTGCACACCAGGTGATGTCCCTGCAGTGGGACCTCAAGGGCTGAACTAGGACTGGATTGAACCCAGCACCATGTTGACCTGGTGGTTTCTGACTCGTTGACATGTTTAGCTATAACTTGGGGGGACATGAATGTTTTTCATGGGTCATTGAAATGTCTAGTGCAGGTCTTGCTTTGCAACAATATTTAACTGACAAACTTGTTTTCTAGAGACAAGCTGACTTCAGAGGCCAGACTGATACTCAGATGAAGATAAAAACCATCTGTGCCATGCAGAATTAACAGTGGCTGGGAAAAGAAAACCAGTCACAACTTTCCAGCATCTGAAATGTAATTACAGGACAGTGTGTTACAAAAAATTATTGGAGTAACCAAGTGAATCAGAGAATTTACAATGCACGGTCTTCATTTCATTTTTTTGCTTAATATATTGAGACTTATTTTATTAGGTAAAAAGGCCTCACTGTTTATAATGCTGGTTGCCTTTGTTCCCCTCCTCAGAAAAAGGAAACATTTGGAAAAAAATAACCTGATGATGTCTTGATTCAGTGCAGTGAGTATGTGCAGTGAGTGGGATGAGCTGATGGTCCTCTTTGCTGAACAAAGAGGCAAACAAAACACAATGAATGTCCAGGATGGCTGAAGCCAAAAGTATTTTGGACTCAGAGACAGGAATAAGCCTTTAATTGGTGTTGAAAAATAAACTGGGCAGAGAAAAAGAATAAATAATAAATATGCTTTGTGGCAGCACAGCAAGAGACTGCTTGTTTGTCTGCTTGCTTCCAAAGCAGGCCCGTACATCGTGTTCTCCCCACACGAGTTCCAAATGACTTTGTTTGGACTGAGAAATTTAAATCCATGTTTCTAAAACGAATCTATCTAAATATTTTTATATTAACAGCAGCACAAGAAAACCCAACTTGACTGCGCTTTCTACACAGCAGTGATGTCTTAATGTTAATGTTACTGTTAATTACAGCTATTATTACCAGTGACGGCAGAAGACTGCAAAAGACAGTCCGTGATCACTGATCACCTCAACCCCCCAGTGACAGACTGTCCCTGCTCCAAGAAGGCTGTAGCATATAGATAGGACAGACAATGTTATCCTCACTTTAGAGATGAGATATTAAGGGTACAATTAGTATCAAAGTCATTTACAGATATGCAGACTTTTAAAAAAAATGAAGACAGGACCCTCTTACTGGAAGCTCAAGAAACTCATGTCTCAGGACCATAATGCTAATAGACATACAGTAGTATTTGTACGCATGTCTAAAAGACAAATTCAGAGCTATTATCTTTAGATGAAAAAAAACTTTGCAAATTCAGCCCAAAGCACTTAAATTGCTTTAACAATGAAGAAAAAAAAAAAAAAGTCATTTAGTTTTTCTACCCAAGAAGCCAAAAGGTAAAACTAAATCTGACTCTATAGAGTCTTTAGGATCCCTGTAGAGTCCAAACTATGTTCAGAAGAAATGTCATTTGCTGATCAACCCCATTTTTAACACACAAAATGGTTGCAGGAGCAACTCTGAGGTAATCCAGTTGGTATGGTGAGGTGGGGAGTGATGGAGAAAAAGTATAACTATATTCTCACGAGTGTATTTGTCTCTTAGTTTTCCTGAAAGCCTATTTTCTCTCCAGTTGTGGAAGTTCATCTGCTTCTTAATAAAATCTTTAAATGAACAAGAATAATTCCATCTCCTTTATTAAAAAAAAAAAAACAGTAAGATATATAATTTATTCTAAGCATTACAAGCATAAAACTTAAGAAAAATAATTTATTAGAGATGGATGGTTGGATCTCTGGAACAAAGATCCTTTATCTTGAAACACTTGCCGTATTTTTACAATTAAATATTTAGGAAAAAGTTGTTTCTATTGCTATTATTTTTCATGTCTTATGAAAAGTGTTACACCATTAAAATTTTAAGATTCTTAAAATTATTATTGAAAGTGATTAGCAGGAGGAAAAAAATCCATGATAATTTGACTCAATTTCTTAATAATGTTCACAGAGAAAGTCTGCGGGAAAAGGTTATGAAAAAAGCTTGATGAAATGAAAAACGGCCCTAAACTTTTCAGAAGAGAATAATTTTTGTTCCTGAAGACTTTTGTGTGTGTGTGTGTGTGTGAGAGTAGGTTAATGGTCCTGGTGTTAATGGTTTCCTCAAGCTTTCTCCAGAAACGTTATCTTGGTTTTTGAGCTAAGGGTAATTCCAGTCTTCCCTCATATCTAGAATGGTTATTCTATAAGGAAAATTCTTTTTCAGGGTAACAGGATGAAAAAAAAAAAGAAGACTCGTGCATACTGGATAGCGTCTGGTTATTGGAAACAGACTAATGGATCTGAGGCATATCTGGGATAGGGATTCAGCTTACTTGCTTTCAGCCATCTGAAAGTCAGCTGAGGTGGCTAAATTCTGTCTATGACCAATGGAGGGAGATAAGTCGTGGGCCGACAATTCATTCTGTCCTCATTTAGCGTCTGTGATATATGGGATGTGCTTTCTTCAGGATATATCTTCACCCTTAGCTTGGCTATAGCTGGAGCCTGCATAAATATAACTTTCAGATGAATCCTGCTCTGTCTGCTTTTGTCTGTTCATTCCGATTGGCAGTCAGGAACCTCTGCCTATTTCTAACATGGACAGAGATTATCCAAGCTGATTGAAAAATGAAACAAAAAGATGTTACTTTGATACGTACAGCAATAAAATGTGGATAAGGTTCTCTGGCTGTGGACACAAGTGAATGCATATGTATCATTTAGATGGTAGCATTTTCCACTGACTCATTCAGGGCACTGCTCAAGTGCACTTGTTCTTTAAAACACTGCTTTTTTGGCTGTCACCCTAAATTTATGACAACTGGATATATCGCTTCATTTTCACTAACTTTTGCAGCATATGCAGTAATTGAATTCTAAGGACTTTACATCCTTGATATGATCATTGTTGAGGGCAACAGAGAAAGAAATAAAATGCCCTCATGTCATAAATAGGAAAATTGCATGTAGTCTTAAAATGCACTCTTTCATTTGTGTAAAGTTCTTACACTTGGAAAGAGAAGCTGTTCTTCACGGGATCACTCCAAGTCATTTAGATCTTCCCATCTTGCAATATTCACACAAGCCACATCTGCTCATTCAGACCCTCTTTTGCTTTCAAGAGGAAGTTTGTTTGCAAAAGAGAAGCCGTAATAGAATTATGCCTCACCTTAAACTTACAGTTCACAATTGCAAAGGAGAACTGACATCAACAGGAAAAGAATCCATCTCACTGATATTTAGTTTAATTTTCTGCAAATCTTGCTCCCTTTTCAGGCTTTGTGCAAGCAGATCCGGACAGAAAGAATAGCCTTCTGCTTAAGCTTGCAGTTTCTGGTGCCATACGACCGTGACACAATCTCAGCTTAAAAAACAAAACCAGAATTGTAGCCTTTAACTTTCCAGAGTTCATATTGACTAACCTGTGTGTAACTCCCCCAGTGTTACCTGGCTGAGTCTGCAGGTCGCTGCTGCTGCGGCTGCTGCTGCTCAGCTGCGTGGGAGACGGCACCAAGGTGTGCTGGTGGAGTTATTGCAGCGAGAGCCCTGCCTGATGGGGTGTGAAGTCAGCGGATTTCCACCCTGCAGCCCTCCAGAAATGCTTTCCTCTACAAATGTGATGAAAGAGCAGCAGTTCTGCTTCCATAACCTCAGAGAGGTTTTTTGGTTTGCAAAGAGAAAGAGAGGTCTAATTGCCAGTCAATAGCACCGGCAAGAATACTCAGGCAAAGCCAGCAATTTATAGTCTGTAGTAAGTACGTGCTCCTAGAACAATAATTATATTGACAAGGAAAATTTGACATGGGATTAAGGAAGAGAGAGGGATGAAACTTCACATATGCTTGACTGCAAAGAAGAAAATCTTTGCTGATTGTGAGTGGTCCTGGGATTTGTAGCCACAGATTTTAAGCAAATCTAAACATTTGGATGTGTGTGCCCATTTTTAAAACATTAGCCACTGAGTCTCACCTGGTTACCCCTACCCTGAGCTGAAAAACATGTCAAAGGGTCTGATCAGAGACAGACACTGGTTTTGAACTTTTGGACTGTTGGTTTTTAACTATGTCCAGCCTATGTAGAAGAAGAGATACTACTACCTGAATTTTTGGCCACACAAACATTTATTTACCTCTCAGCTGCTCTGATAGCTTTCAAAGATAACTCATTCAATTTTCTAAAAAAAAAAACAGTCTTGAGTGTCCTGATCATATAACAATGTGTGTGTCACCTGTTTACAGTAACATCACAACAGCGGGTATTGTAAATCCCAGACTGATCTTCAGGAACAAGAAAAAAGCTTCATACTCATCTGTACTTGAACATTTCTCCTCCACAAATTTAAATACATTTTTTCAATATTTTCTTTATTTTCCTCTAGTTTCCACGCTCCTGCTTCTTGCATGAGACTAAGTTAACATTTTTAGTCTGAACTACTTGCGGAATCATGAGGTGTACTAGAAAAACAATTACAGAGACACTGGGTCATGGAATGGTGTGGTGGAGGACATTCACTCACTGTCCACTGAGAAATTACTTCAGAGCATACCAGGCAGAGGACTGAGATAGGCTCAAGCCTGTAGGTAGCGGCAGGAATCTTCTGAGCACACCTGAAAGTCAAATCCGTGGCATCCCCCCTTGGAAGAACCCTGCTCGGTGAATGTTTGTGAAGAATGGAATGAGTTTTCTAGGAATTTCAGGGCCTCAAGGCCTGGCCATCTCATTTTCTTGCTCAGACAATGGCCAAGGTGCCTTTTATTCATGACTGACTCCGACTCCACTTGTCACATCTGTGTTTCAGAGAACACGACATATGCCTGAGAGAGGGACTGGTTGTTCCTCTCATTTTACCTGTAGCTTCTGCCCACTGCCCTCAAAGTTCACAGGGATATACATGTGTGCATGTGTATATACACCTGGGTTTCTGCCAGTGGATAACCTTATTGATCTTTTGGTAGCCTTGATGAAATTTTAATGTTCTTACAGAACAACATTTGCTATTCTTTACTGGTCACTGAGATTTCAAAATGATGTTTTGTTTTATTTATTTGGTTAATCTCCGTAGTTAAAAGATCGCTGTTAGGCTAATGTACCTCCACTTCTCGCAAAGCAGTATGAAAAACCCTATAAACTTATATACCAGCTGCAGAGAAAGAGGCAATAAACAACAGCCATGACTATTTCCAAATCCTCTCTTTCTTTGTATTATCCTAAAAACAATAATGATAAATAATTCAATGTGGATGGTAATAAGGTAGGCTAGAAACAGCTGTTCACAGGGGCTGAATCAGACTTTCAACTGATATAAATCAGGTAAATCTACTGACTTCAGTAGAGTGATGTTGATACCCTCTGAAGATTTGGGCTGCTGCATTTCATGTCTGGTGTGTTTTCCTTACAACTTCCTTTTTAAATGGCTTGTAAATGACTCATGCTGTAGACAGAGAAGGGAGTAACAGTCAGCTGCTTTTGTTGGATAGAATTTGTGCCAAAGCTATTACCATGAATCGTCTGCATCAGTAAATTTGGGAGGAGTTAATTTTAAACAGTTACTACTGATGTCAAGCTTTTTTTACCACTTCCCAAGAAGTAAGGGCACTTCCCCAGTAAGCAACAAAATTTCAAGATATTATTTTAATTAAATAAAAATAAATTTGGGGGATAATAATGTATGTGAGAAATATCTAATGTAAAAGAAGAAGGCAAAGTAGAGATGTACCTTGTCATTCAGAAAGCTGGAAAGCTTGCCAAAAAAATTGTTATTAGACTACAGAAGTGGGCTCTATTTTCACAGAAGACATCTGCTTAAAACAAACAACCACCCCTGCTCTCTTATAACCAATGCATCATTTTGGAAACATTTTAATGTCACTATATAAAACAGAAAGCGTTTCTAACAGCAGTAACTAATAACTGTTTATTTCTGTATACTTTTCTGTTATAGTCCCTGTGATATGATTAAAAAATGTTTTGTCATTGTGTTAGGCTAAATATTTGCTAATGATACTGACTACCCTAAATGTCTAGGCCAGTTCTGAGAACAGGATTTCAGCATTTGGTTTGTTTGTTTGGGGTTTGGTTGGTGTCTGTTTGTTTGTTTTTAGTGTCTTAAGGATGGTACTTTTAATCATGCAGAAGAGAATAGCGTCTTAATGTTTCTACAAATCTCGGTCATGAGAACCTAAGTTAGATGGCAAATCCATGCCACTGCAACTTCTAAATCTCTTGTGTAGCTTTTTATAGGACAATTCGGGGGGACAGGGACGGGGATGGACGGACCTGGGGTGGTCTCTGGTTGAACTTACTGCTCAGAGCAGCTTGTTCAGGGCTTGATTAAGTTGGATGTCAGACTTCCAAGGATGGACATTCTGCAAACTCCGTGTTCAGCTTTTTCCAATGGTTAATTACCCTCACAATGGAAACCTTTTCTAATATCCAGTGGCAGTCTCCCCTGGTTCAATTTAGGAGCCCTGTTGTCCACTGTCCTTCCATGCACCCTCGGGAGGGTAGGGTAGGACCTCTTCTTGGTAAACTCCTCCAAGGCAGAAGGCTACTCCTAAGTCCTCCCTAAACTTTCTCTTGTCCAGGCTAGTGTTGATTCCCATGCACCCTCACTCTCAGTCCAGGAATCAAGCTGGTTGGTTTGGGTTTTTTTGTTTGGTTGTTCATTTTTCAATGGGTCTGGCAGGGGAAAGGAGTGGTTTCGAACTGAACAACCAAGCTAAAGTGTTCAGAAAACATAGTCTCATACTGTCCTTGAAGTAAACTACTGTGTACACCTGTCTGTATATAAATATGTATGTATGTATGTAATAAGAATCATCAGTAAGGTTTATGACCCCTTAACATATATTGTTAATCTTTCCATCTCAGGTTTTTTTTTTCCCCGTCTGTTGTTTTTCTTGTTTTGTTTTGATTGTAAATTCTTCAGAGACTAAGTTTTTTCATTTGACTCTATAGAACCTAAGACAATCGCTAAGGATCTCGTTTGTGGCTTTTAGGTGTTAGCACAATAAAGGTAATTATTAGAAATATCAGAATTGTTTTATGTCAGCTAAATCCTGCCAAGTAAATAATAAGATTACTTAATTCTCTGAAACCATCTCTGGCCTCTGTCATTGCGTATGCCAAAAAGTGAGAGCTGATTTAGGCTGAAAAAGAAAATTTAATCCAATTGTAGCTGGAGAGGATTTGAGGTAGGCTGAATAACTGCATTTGTCATACAGTAATGGATTGTAGTCCTTATAGCAGTGTGGAGAGAAGCCCAGAGTGTGTTTGCATACCTGTTTTTGCATTATAAATTCAATATTTGATATGATACAAAAGTAGCAAAGATAGATTCTTCAAAGACATCATCAGAGATAGGACATGAAAGCAGATAAGCAATACGGACAGGTCCTTGATGGCCACTGTCTTACAGTTGTGCATAATACAGAGCTATTTTATGCGAATGTGACGATCAAAATGTAATACATAATTAGACTTTCTTCTCAAGCTGATGCACCTGTCAATGTCTTTTGACCCAAAGAAGGAAAATATTCAAAATATTTGAAATAACCCAAAAGTTGTTTGTCTCACATTTCCTGCTAAGTAGCTACGTGTCTTTGATGGGAGAGCTGGTAAAGACAGGGAATTTCACCTCCTAGATGACAATTAATTCCTTCATTCTATCAAAAAAAAAAAAATAAAGATTTCTTGTAAGCTGCTGCTTCTAAGAAATTTTAACTTTAGAAACATTGACAGATGGCAACTCCTAGTTTGGAAACTGGGTACCTGCTGTGGCCCTGCTGTCTTGGCCCGACACATGACTCTACCATGATCTGAAGCGGGTCCTCTGAGTACAATGAAGCAGCTGACTGACTCCAGCTCACTTCAAACCCTCCTCTGCATGCCACTTGTGTGATGAGAGTTGACCACAAAACAAAAATAGTACAGAAATGACCACCATTTGGAAGGCCAGCCAAGGCTAGCCAAGTTACTCTGTCAAATATTGAGCATGACATAAGTAATATTTATGCCCAATACTTAGAGTAAAATGATATCACTCAGTTCAGTATTGCAGTACTGAACACATGGAAGGAATGCTTATGAGGCATCTAAGTGTTGTTAGAGAGCAAATTCTCTGCAGAAATTACTGCTGATAACTATTCACTCCTCTCTGATCATTAGTACGTTTAACACTGGCAGCACAATGACAAAACTTTCAAATAGGAAGGAAACAAAAGCACTGCACCTCACATCACCAACGTCACCTGGAAGAAACCTTACTGACTCATTAGGCAGCAAATTAACACCGTTTAGAAAAATTATGATGCAAATATTAAACACGATGATCAGCTACAGCTAATGAACTTGAATCTTCAGTTTAGATAATTAGGGAGATCTCTAAATTAGGCATATATAATCTGTCCTTCACTTTCTGCGGAGAAAAACTTCACCTGCACTTCAGAGGCACTGGAAAAGTCCCCGTGACAGCCTAATTCTGTCCTAACTGAGGTCTGCAATACCAGTGGGAGCAAAGCTACCTCAGCTATGTGTGCTCTTGCAGGGGACAATCACAAGGGCAGGGTGGCTCCACCTTTAAAGGAAATCTAAGTTTTCAGACCTTTGTAGGAAACAGGCTCCAGCTCAGTAAAGCACTTCATCATTTCTGCAATAACGGGGACAATCAACCTGGTTTTCCCAGCAAAGAGCCAGGCCTTGCCAATCAATGAGCTTTGTCCACAAAATGCTGTGAAAAAAACGTGATCTGCTTGATAGTGTACAGTGGGATTTTTCAAATAGCGGCCTCCCAAAAAGCTCATGAAGAAACTAAAATTTCAAGAAAAGAGGAAAATCATCTCTATGATTTGATAACTGCTTATAGGCTGGGAAAGAAAGGGAGGAGTGAGCCTCTTTCTGAGTTTTCAACAGGGTGGATATTGCCAGTAAAACCCCAGAGGGACCTATGTTGAAGCCCATGCCATATCTCGCTCTTGCAGTTATCTGACAAAACAAGTGTAGGAAGAGGTGGCAAAATCTGGTGACATTAAGTTAAGTGAGGCAATAAAATTACTATGTAGAGTAGCAGAACTACCTCGCAGTACTATATGATTGGACAATGAAATGGCAGAAGAGATTTGGTGCTGGTAAAAGTACCATAATACAGACAGAGAAAGCCTGCCCTAAATACACATCAATGGACTCCAAACTGTCTATCAAAAAAAACAGATAATTGTATGAAAATGACAGTTCATTGCTCAGAAGTGAGTAAAGAAAAGAAATTACTAGGACAGACATGGAAAACAAAGCAGAAAACATTGTGTTGCAATATAAATCCACAGTGTGCCCAAATCTCGAAGAGCAAAAACATTTCTGGTTGCAGCATCTTGAAGAATTGAAGCGGCAGAACTAGAAAAGGTGCAGAGAGTGGTGATAAGAATGATCAAAGGTATGAATGTCTTCCGTTTGAGGGAGATTAAATAAACTAGGGCTCATCTGCATGAAAAAAAGATATAATTAAACAGGGTAGAATGTAGGGCTGTGAAATTACCAGTGGCAAGGAGATGATAAATGAGAAACCATTATTCACTGTTTTTGATAACACACAAATGAGACGCCATCAACTGAAATTATCAAGAGGCAAATTCCACCTAAATTATATGATTTTATTTTCCCCCCCCACCTTTCAATTCACAAAGTGTTATTAAACTCAGAGATAACACCTCTGGCTTAGGAGGGTTTTGAAGCACATATCATTGTATCTGTGCCAGCAGATAAAGAAGAAACATTATATGCTTGGCCCGCTCTAAGGGTTTTTCTTTAGTATACACAGCTAGACACAGTTGGAGACATTTTGTGGGGCTAAATAGACCTTTGGCTTGATGCTCTGTTGTTCTTAAATAGTAGGTACCAATGTGCAGTTAGGCACATTTGCAGACTTTTCAGAACCAGAACACTTGTCCTTGCTACAAAGGCTCAAAATGAGCTTTTCCATCCCAACACGGCTGGCTAATGTGGTGCAGAATTCCTGGTGTTTTACTTCAGGCACTTAAGACTTTCCAGATAACTGCTATAGGAGACTTAAAATCCTCATGTGGTATAGAAACTTATTCCCTGATTCATTTCTAAAAGGTAGTTAGACTGGAGTTAAGGCAGACATAATGTACTGAAGGGAAAACACTAACAGAGACACACTGAGTCTCAATTTGAATACTTTGGGGTTTTACATCTTTATTTTATCTTTTTAATGACAACTTTTCCTTAATTAACATCTATATGCAACCCTAGCACTGCTCCTGTATGCCTTGTAGTCCACTTTTCTGGGACAAGCTTTACCATGTGGGGCTGCGGAGGGCTAAACTTCCTCTGTTGGTGGTGTCTACCGTGTTGGGGGTTCCATGTTATGTGCAGCAGAGAAGCAGTTCTCACTCCACCATCTGCTTTTCTTTTGAATTAGGAGATGTCTTACATCCATGAACCCTGAAAACTGGAATCATTGCTGAGACATATAATTTAACATCAAAAGCACAATAGGAGCTCTTGAGTACCCTGACAGTAACCCAAGTGCAGGTGCACGGCCAGAAACAAACATAATTAATGAACCAGACTTCTATTTCTGGCATCTGTCATTAGTGGAATAAATGGAATAATAATAGATTTATGCTGGAAAACATCTTGACAGGACATGTTACTTCATTTTCCAAACTACTGTTTATATGGGCGTTATTAAAACTGCTACTAGATATGAAGAGCTACTAAATAATTCCATGAAAGCAGTATAATGCTATTACAAAAGAGAAGATCATCTCACTACAATATTGCTTTACACTTAGCTTAAGGCTAAGTTCAGCTCTGCAAAATGACAAAGTTATGATTTCTTGATTTACAAATCTATTCCTTATGTGTATTCAAAGCTGCCTTTCTTTTAGTGACAAAAGTTATCACTCCTTTTAACACTGCTAACACAGCCCAGATATGAGGAAAGGGAGGCTGGATTTTTCTCCTGATAAACCTGTCTTCAAGAGAATTGTTAACTAATTTTGAGCAATGAGGGCAGAGTCTGCCTTCAATCACAAACAGACAGTTCAGGATTACACAAGTTTTATGGCACACAGAATCTTTATTACTGGTGATGATGAACAAGCTAGACAAAAAGCAGCTGGGCTTTTAAATGCCAGGTTGTATGTAGAGCTGACAGAAAAATCTTTTTCTTTTTTTTTTTCCCCTCCAACTGGACAAGTTTCTACAGGATTTACTAGGAGATAAAAAAACATGGAACTTAGGTTGACATTTCTTTTTAAAAAATAAGTACATTTGAAGACCAAACAAAATAAAAAAGAAATGTAAGAGAAGTCACCTGGGTTACATCCAATCCTCCAAATCACCCTGATAACAAAATCTGTTATCTGAGCTGCTGTTACTTTTGGTCACTACATGGCCAGTTCCTAGAGACTGTTCTACTCACCAGTTAAATGTGGCCAACTGTAGGACTTCCTTAACCTCAGAGGACACAAGGTGTCCTGAAAGTGAAGTGTCTGAAGCAATCAGGAATATGAAAGAAATCCTAAACTTTCCTATTGGAAGTGAATGACTGGAAAAAAAATTATAATTCAGTGGCTCCTTTTTGCTATTCTTTACTTTTCCATTCCCCTTTCTCATCTGAAGTGAAGCCAGCAAAATACTTCAAACTCTCTCCCACGTATATTCTTGCTATTAAGGTACAGACCCCATTTGTTGTTGAGTGATCCCCTAATAGGCACCTTTCCCATTCTATATTGCTAGGAGAATATTTTCCCTTTAACATATGGTTCTTGTTATGCTCTAATTTATTGGTACACAGCTATTCAGTTGTTTAAAAAAGTTATTTTTATTACTCTTCAGAAAAGTCATGTATGATTATTCTTGTCGCTCTCCTTAATGAATACAGACGGCTGGGAACTTAGGGTAAATCCAAAAAGTAGCAGTGAAATCTTAATTTACTCAAACTTAGAAGAAAGAAAGAGTATATTTGTCAACACGCAGCACAGCTCTGAGGCAGTTACTCTGCTGTCAGCACACAGGCTACTCCCTCTGCTGCTGTACAGCTCTGACATTGTGCTGCATTACATGACATCAACAGTCAAAAGCTTTCTAGTGTCATGTCATGGTTTAATTTTACTTCTTGACTCAGCAGTGTTAGTTCTAAGACTTACTCCTCTCTGTAATTTATCTTTTTTTTCAGATGAACACAAGTTCACATTTATACAAAGAGCTTGTACATTATCAAGTCCCATTTAATCCCTTTGTGCAATAGTTTATAGGCATCTGAATTCAAAAATCTATTTAGATTCCTAAATTCAAATAAAAATCCAGCCTCTCTGGATAGCAGTTGCTCAGCAAAGATAGTTTCCAGTGAAAACTAGTTAATTCCTTGTCTTGTTTCAGAAAGTTTGCTCTTAACAAAGTGCCCTTCAAAAAGCCCTTGACATCAAAGCCTAGGTTAAAGAGCCAATTACAACATCTCGGTGTACAGTTTGTTATCTAAAAAAAAGAAATGTTCATTTCATATGTTCTATGCATTTGATTTTGCATGTAGCATTTTTTATTCTTCACTTAAAATATGAGATGTTTAGTGAAAGGCGTCCTGATATCCCATCTTAGATAATATGAAACAGAATAGGAAAATGACTGTGAAATGTCTTCAAAAGCATGGAAGAACCATTTATACACTAGTTTTAGCAACAGTCACTGTCTTTCTTCCTGTAACAACAAGAGCTCACAAGACACTCTGAATGTACTCCTTATGGCAATGGCTATCTAATGTCATTTCTCTAACCAAGATGGTTTTAATGATCCCACACAGGTAACCTTGCACTTTGTCCTTCCCCGCAAACATGAAACCAAATTCAACACCAAGGTGCAGAACATATGTGGTTCTGCTTTGAGTTTATGAGCCTTTTAGTGGAGTCCAGAAACCAGGCAGCACAACATTTGTTTAGCATGTGTATACAGGAATCAACACATTTACCTCTTAAACATGGTTAGTTGGAGTCTACATCTATGCCCTTTTCTATACTTTTATTACTCATATATCCCAGGAATTTCTGCAAGAAGTCTAAACACCTACAGAGTAAAGCATGCTGTGCGTGGCCTCATTCAAGACTTTTGATAACAGTAGCTAATGTAAGCAAAGTAGCAACCTCTTCATTCAAAAAAAAAATAAATATGTGAACACCCTTGCCTGTGAATTTAGTATACAAGACTGAAAGCTTTAACAGCACACGTCTATTCTTATCCTGTTTGTAGGGCCAAGAGAAAAAGAGAAGATAGTGACATGCAATACAACATCTGCACTCTGTGTGACTATATAGAAATGATGTCTTCACCTTAGCTGGTCACTGAAGAAAGGTGGAATGGAAACCTGGTTCTTTGGAACAAAGCTCTTCCCATATCTCAAAATTTGGCAGAGAAGCTTGTGACTGCTGTTATTTTTTACTGTTGTTGTGTGACAGCAACATGTTCTTCATGGGCCATACAAGTGATGGAGTCGTTAAGCAATGGAGATTAAAACTACATTTCAAGTCCAGTCTGTTTTTTTCTTCCTCCAAATAAGACACACAAAAAAAAGTCATCTTATTTGGGAAACCAGGTTTGAGCCGGGACAAAGGTACATACATTTTCCTTTCAAATTTCAAAATTTCGATACGAGCTTCCTAAATGTTTGTTGCTTGTTGATTGCTGGCTTTCATTGGTAGAAAGGCCTCAAAAGTGAAAAGTGAGAACAAAAAAAAAAAAAAGCTACTGCTCTAATTCAAAAAGAAACCAGGTAAAAACTGTGCCTTCCCTCATTGCTGCAACTACTCTTCCCAAGTTGCTTCCAAGCTTCTTCACTTGTCTATTCTTGTCCTTTTTAACTCTCTCACACTGGATGCCTTAAAACCCACTTTACTGCCAACCCTTCCCACCATATTAATATTTCTCCATGTATCTTTCTAGTTCTTAAAGTTACAATGAAGAGCCTGCTCAGCCAAAGAGAGGAGGAAAAGAGACTGCTGAATTTGTCCTAGTAGTTCTCTTCACTCTTACACAAATTACATATCTGAGGTGCTTTTAGGCTGTGAGTTATTAGGTATCATAGAATGGTTGAAGTCAGAAGGGACCTCCACAGATCTTCTTGTCCAATCACCCTGCTGAAGCAGGGCCACCTAAACCCAGTGTCCCAGAACCATATTCAGACAGCTTTTGAATATCTCCATGGATGGAGATGCTACAACCTGGCACATCCTCCAGAATATCCTCCTGCTGAAGTTGAAAAGACAAGAAAACCAAAAATAAAAAAGTTTGTCAGTCTCTTGTGTCATGTCCTGAACACAAAATAAGATAACAGGATAAGATAACAAGATAAAAGCCAAGCAATCGCACTGCAAAATCTGGTGACAGCAAACTATTGGAAGTGAAAACTGCATCCACAGCAACGGTTTGAGTGCCTTTCCAAAACGATGAGTTTAAAAACAAACTTATAGCAGTACACGCAGAAGCACATCAGCGTCTTGAAAGTTATAGCATGTTTTCAAGATCTTTAGCCTATACAGAGGTAGATCTGAAGGGGAAAAAAAATTCTACCAGAAAAAAGCACTGACAAATCTTTTTAATTCATATCAGATGTACTAAATTGCTTCATTTAAAATGCAGAACAAAGACAAATGAGAGAAAATATGAATCTTCCATCTGGTATTTCCCAGGCAGAGCATTTCAGGGCTTTCAATTCAAAGTGTTTCCTTTTGACATGTATGAGGCAAAATAACTCAGTCTTTCACTTTGCAATGACTGTTGTTTCAAATTTTATTTCATTTCTTGTATGAAAATAGCCCACACCACTACATAAAACACTTTCTTCCATCTGAAATGAATACTTTCTGACTTTTCAATTAATCAAAGCAACCTGTAGACTCTAAGTACTGCAGGCAGTAAATGGCAGACCAGTAGAAGCCTACAGTCCTGCATTTCTCCCACCCTTTCTTTTTTTCTTTTTTTGGGTACTGATATTTAATGGATAAATAAGTTACTTGCATAGGATTACACTGAGATTGGCAGTGTTATTCAATGGTGTTTTAACTGGTTACTGCGTGAAAAAAACATACAGAACTGGGGCCAATATGCTGTGTTTTGTTGGTTCGGGGTTTTTTTGTTGAGGTTTTGTTAGGTATTTTTTTAGTCTCTTCCTTTTAAAATTAAGAGCCAATAGTGAAATAAGGTCTAAATGGTCAAAATTCTTTAAAATTAAGTCTATTGCAAGGCAATTTGGCAACAGACGGATACAAAGTAAGGAACACTTTAGTATGATTTATGTAATCAACATCAAGTGCTGATAGCATCAGATGAAAACTTAACTTGCATTCTCTGTGCATAATTCACTTTATTCTAGGCTGTGGTGCATAACTTTAGATATTTAGCCACATTCATGCAACCTGATCCTGTGATGATGTTTATGCTTACAGCAAAATGGAAATACAATTTCAAAGATCAGAGCACAGACGATTGACAAAATAAGTCAACTTGAGGGGAATCATGGAGAAATCGTGGAGTTTCCATATAATGCTTTAACTTTGATCACAGAGATCAGAATGTTCTACTGGAAAAGCAAACTGGGAATAGTTTAAAATATTTATTTTAAATGGAACAGGGGAAAAAAAAACTCTCATAACATGCACTTACAAATGTATTTTGGGGGAAAACATCATAAATGCTAGTTGATGACAAATTCTTTAATTAACATGCCATATCTGCTTAGGTATGCAGCAGCAGAAAATTAGGTAGCTTTTACATATTTAAAGGTTAGAATATTAATCGGGGAAGAGCTTATTATTATTATCAGACTAGAAAGGATGCAGACAGAATAGTTAAATAGAGATTACCCAGAACACATTCCCCAGCGTAAATCGGGCTGCAAATACATCAGTTTCACAGCTAACCAATATTTATGGTACCAGATCCTCCTCCTGTTCAGCAAGGGAAATGGGACAGGCAAGTACATCTTTTTGATGCTAAGACAAGATTCATGTCTGTTCAGTCCCTGACTGGCCCCTGAGACTTCATATATCAGAAACGTCTGCTTGAACACATCTCTTTAGCCCACCTCAAGGACCAGAAGTACATTAAACATGTTCTGGGCTCCCTTTAGCTTGTCTTTCCAGGAAATGTTGGGTATGAATAAAGTCTTTAGTCAAGGAACTCCTTATGTGTCATTCTGGCCTTAAAAGTTTGTCTGAAGCTCTGGGATAGGAGCCATGGTAAGATACAGCTTCAGCCCTCTTCCCTTATTCCAGAAGGAAAGAGACATAATTGTCTCTTGTTCTGAGGCTGCTGGAAAAACTGTCCATAAACAAAGCCCAAGTCAAATTGTGCTACTTTCTGTCAAAAGGGACAAGCATCCTCTTCAATCTCGTGGCTAGCGAGCACACACAAAAGCAAAACACTAAAAAAGCAGCCATCTTCTCTCCTTTGAGCTGAGGGTGAGAGAAAGCACAAACCCCATGTAATAGACGTTGTCCGCATTCCTGAGTACTGGATAGATGCAGAACTCAGCAATAAATAACTTGTCAAATACATAGTTGGTTCAGACAGCTTGCAAGGTACCACAAACTCAGTTGGCTGGTGATTGCCCCAGGAGCACATCTGCTGCTGGGAGCAGCAGGAGCAAAGCAGGTATCAGCCATGAGCTTCCCTTGGCTTTCTCAGGATGGACTCCTCTATTACACAGCAGCACATGAGAGATGGTGTGAGCACCACTCCTTCAGACCACCAGCTAATGACTTCTGTTATGTTGGAGAGCAACCAGTGTAGAGGATCAATGTAAAGGGAATGAGACAGGCCACGAACATACAGTCTCAACATCCCCTCCTGCGAATAACTGGCACTGGGGAAAATGGCGCCGTGCATTTTGCCATAAAAAGTTAATTGTTCTGGCTGTCTGAAGAGAGAACAATGTATAATTTAAACTGTTTCTTTTCCTTTACTTTCAACAAGTTTCTCATCCGTTGCTTTTGAGAGGCATAACCCTGTTCAGATTGGTCAGGATTTTTTTTTTTAAAGTAGTTAATGTTTCTGCTAAGCAGCTAGGAAGTGTCCAGCTGTTAAAAGCCTTTAATCAGTGAGTCTGCCCTTTTTCAGCCCCTAGATGCTGGTGACAAATAAATAATTTGGTCTTTTAGCAATACCAACAATAACTGCAGATGTTATTGAAGTAAAGGCGAAGACAGATAATTGTGACTTAGTAAAACAACCGATTCAGGGACTAAGCACACCTTGTTCTGTGAAATTGTGATGCGATATCCAGAATTTTCCATGCTGTTATCCAATGATTTGCCGCTAACATTGTTTTGCACTTCTTCATTAGGACCCAGTCTATTGGGAACTACATCACCAGTAACCCCAAGAATTGACCCGGAATGTTGTGATTTATTTACCTTCATTACAGTAGAGCTTGAAATACAGCTGTATCCATCAGTACATTCCTAGCTTTTCTTGACATGATAATATGAGAGTTCTGTGAGTTTCCGTGCGCTGAAACTAACACCCAACCCCCAGTGGCTGAATTCTGGTTTATCTTCAGTTTATTTAAATATTTTAACTACTTAAATTATTTCAGAAATTCAGTCTTTCTCTGACAAACATGATATCAGTTCCCTACCTGGAATCTGTATTCTTTGTCTTTATATCACTACAAGTTGCAAATCCTGCAGCAGCTTCATTTAAACTTTTGTGGAAGTTTGTACTGCTGCCTGTTGTGCAAGCATACAAAAGTACAATAATCTTCCTGCTGCCTGGCTTGAAATTAAGCTCCATGCACTTTGTATCGTCCTCAGGTTTTATCTGTGCTGTGGTTGCTTTAATTCGTTACCACCTAATGGCATTGCCAAGACTGCTTCGGGAAGGTGACTGGCAGAAAGAAACAGAGTCTGGGGGCATAAGAGAAGGGATGAGAAACATTTTGGAGTTATGGGAGTCAGGAATTAGTGAGGTGGTTCTGGCAGTTGATCCCCCAGGAAAATGTCTCCCGTAATCTCCCTTTGCCTTGTACTTTCTATAACAAGACTAGTGTTCACCCCGTACCATTGGCTGTTTTCAGCTCCCGCATACCACTCGCCAAAGAGGGACAGACTGTTGCCTGCCCATGTAGGTGGTGTGTAGGATGATCTATAGCATTGTCATGTCTTCCCTGGGTCCTGCAAAACAAAGCACAGGAGCCTTCTATATCTCTTCTCATTCCCTGAGACACCTGAAGCCCAAGATGTTGGGACATCAGTATGACCTGGGCAGAGAGACAGTCCACAGAGTCAGATTTGCCGAAGTCAGATTCTCACCCAGAGACTGAATATCTTACTACCTGACAGCGTATAAATGAGGTTGGTAGATCAGGTGAGAGTTAAACCCCTACTTACAGCATTTACTGGATTATGAAGAGATAAAACCATAAAACATGTCGTGGATAACTTCACTGCACTCTTAGTTGAGAGGCAAGGATTTCTCCCTCAGGTAGCCACTCAGTCCTTAAGCTAGAGGCATACCCCAACAAACCTTACCTCTGCCAGGACAGAACTTCCCCCCTCTGCCCATTCCTTTAAGTCTAGCTCACCATTTGGACACTTCTTTTGTCAGAGCCATCAGGGAATATGAACGGTGTCTCAGTGGGGGTATCTCTGAAGAACGTTTACTGCCTGATAGATTTAAAGCATGTCTCAAGAACTCCCTTTCCTTGCAATGTGCAGGACCTCTGTATGTAATGATCTTCATGTCATGCAGTGCTGTTTAGTGTCAGGAGACTGCTATGGGAATGCTCTTGTGTTTATGTGAGAATTCATGTTAAATGAAGACGATTATTGACGTGCTGATTCCTCCACCCCCCTGTGTTCAGATATCAGCTGCACTGTGATCACAAATTTACATTTTTGTAAATTCTTCCACATTCTGCAGTAATTTGCCCTTCATTTCTCCCCACCATGCTCCTCCTGTCCCCCAGCCAATGTCAGACACAAAGCGAACCGTCTTACTTGCTTCACAGTAACCTTCTATGTACCTATTAATAAAAGTGCTCTAGTGAAGTAATGTACCTGACATAGCCAACAGTGGTTTGTAATGCTAAAACTGTGTGCTTCCCATGGATGCCACACAACAAGCCAGAAATTACATAAATAACTTGGCAGCTGGAGTCTGTCTATCTCCCTGGTTTGGCATATCTAATCAGTTCTGTCACATTTCCTAGCTACAAAATAGTGATCCAATCTTTATAAAGGCATTATTAGAAAACTTTTAAAATTAATTAAGAAGGACACAAGAAATTGAAAAGTTTTGTTCTTCACAAACGCTGCCTTTCTCAAAGACTATCTCAGCACTGCTGATTTTACAAATCAAAATGTAATGTCTCCAACTGCCGGTGTTGCAAACCCAAACCAGAGTGGAAAATTGAACTGCATTCTCTCTCCATCAACAGAAATAGAAGTCCTGCAATCAGAGCTGAGCTGACAGGTTTATTAATGATGTGTGAAGCAAGACTGAATCCAGCTCAGCCTTCCATGTCTGTGTTAGCTCTGCAATGCTAACAGTGGTAAAATCATCATTATAGTTATTACTAAAAAAATCCCCAAATGCAATTCGAAGAAACACAGAAGTCAATACATTAAGTGTGATGACACTGGCTTTTACAATCCCTCTGCTTGCTATAATCACATTTTAAGTAACAGTTTGTGTGTGGGTTTAATTGTTGCTGTATTTATACAGAAATAAAATGTAATTTGATGACACTGACTTCCTTGGAGAGTGAAGCTACATTTATAAAATCAAAAAGGCTTTCCAAAATAACTGAACAATAACTGGTCAGAAACAGAGACTGGAACAAGTATTTAACATGCTAAGAAACTGAAGAAAACATCCAAATAGATGATCTTAATCTTTGGGAAGCAGGAAGCCATACAGAAGCTGTGAAGTTAAATGTAAAAAAACCTCTTTTAATAAGTATGAGAAAGTCTGCATAATACTGGCAAAAGGCTATAGCTCATAGGTTTGAGATTTTGCAACAGGACTTTTAAGAGAAAGAAAAGAGCTGCATTCCTTGAAGAATGCCAGCCACAAAATATTATACAACACAGCATGTTTTCCCATCTCTTCTTATGATGATGCGTTTAGGGCTGACTTTGGAAGGAAAACCTTATGGGATTATTCTTGTCTTATTTTCTCACTTTGGGTTTATCTGTAAAACAGGGCTGTGTGAATGTCAATAGTTGGTTGCTTGTCACTGACGAAATAGTAACAGACCACCTGAATTCACAGTTTTGCATTACAAAGCACAGTATTTAAAGGATTGGAATGTCATTTCCAGATCATTTTTAAAAAGGAGGGCTGGCAGTCCAAGACGAATACACTAGATAGTGCTAATTTTGGTCCAATTCTATCCCTAAATAAATGTCATACTGTGAATAAACAACTTGGATGTCATCTAAGTATAAAAGATCACTAACAGTAATTGTGCTATATTGGCAAATCAGAAATTCTGATATTGATTTCAATAGGACAAAGATGTTATGCATGATCAGAAGTAAAAGTTTATGAAGGAGCTTTTTTATATTTACATTATTCTTTATTGCAATTTTGCTTCAAATGCAAATGCTTCATGCATCACTCTGTCTCCTTACTAAAGAAAGGGTACTACTTTGGTGCCAAGCTACCATAGAAACCTAGTCCTCAAGCTTGATCAGCTTTCAGTTATTTACTATTGAACAACACCCTTTTATTCTTACTATGACAAATACTTTTGGTTCATTACATTACCCAAAATACCAGACTGTGAATAGAAACATGCTTAGGGAATGTAATATCCTATGTGTCATTATTGCTCTTAATTCATACCAATCATTAACTATTTCTAATTAAGAGCTTTACAGGTGAAAGTACCTCCGGTTGCTCTCCTGAGTTAGAATCAAGGACATCAGAAAGCGTAAAAGTAAATAGAGCTGACAATTCACCTGCTTATTACTTGTTCAGATTACAGCAGTGACCATGCAGTTTCCAGGTGGAGTCAGAGACCACAGTTCAGCAGTGCAGTAAATGCTGGTTTAAGGTCCCCTGTGGTGTTGAATGAAAGACAATAATGGCACATAGTATTCTACTGCTGTAAATTAACACCAGGAATTAAAATTTGTTGATTAACTTTGTACCTGTGATTATGATGCCAGACCAGGTATACTTTATGATATTCTAAAGTTATGTTTTACTAAGTGCTGCAGCTTCTTCCACAGCTGCTATCAAAGCAAAAAGGCAGTATAAACTTTGTACTGTGTGTTCCTGTATATGAGAGAAATACAGTCATATGCACACACTTATTTGGATTAAGTTTATACTGGTAGAAAATTCCTGCAGTGGCTCATCAGATGTTCAGGACTGTGAACTCAGAGCCACCATCGCTGCCACAGACCGTGTTTAGTGTTTGCTGTGGAAGAGCAGGGAGCCAAAGTGAAACCTCAGTCATTTGCTGCAAAGTCAGGATGAACACTGGAGAAGCATCCATATCACCAGTAAACAGGCTGCCATCAATTGCCTGCCATCCACTAAAGTCAAACAGACATACACACCCCAGCCCATCCTAGTAAAATGCTTTTCTGTGTATTGTACTTCACTGATAGGGTCAGACATAGATTATTTTGGCTTGAGTCTACAAGTCCAGTCCCTCCTGTCCCAGGCAGCTGGAGCCACAGTTATTCTCTCTACTTCTGAAGGAATAAAGTGTTTGCCTGCCCTGCTCCTCTAGGAACATTGTTGCTGAAGCTCACCCCTCTCGTGCTTAACAGCCTTTTAAAAGTAACCAGGATGTACTCACCGGTGATTTATCCTTATCTGGTTTTGTGCTAACATAATTCTTTAGCTCAAATGATGCTCCGTTTTTTCCTTTGTTTTTAGCACACGCTAAAATTTAAAATGAACAGTCATATCTTCTATCACCTTCCAGTCTGTAAGCTTAAAATCCCAGCTCTCCAAGTTTCTTCTGATAGAATAAACTCTCCTTTCTTCTGCTCATCCCATAAACCCCATTCATTTGAGCTCATACTGAACCTTTCTTGGTAGGTGACAAAACAGAGTCCCACCAGTGCTTTCCCAGTGGCATGCCTTTGGCTAAATATTGCCCACCTTCAGTACTTACAGACTGCATTTGCTCTCTGCAGCACTACATCACATTGATGGCCTAGGGTCAGGCTTTCATCAACAAAAGTGCCCAGGTTTTCCTTCTCTTCTCATGGTTCCAGTAGGCAAGACCCAGCTTGTAGAAGTTCTTAGTATCAGCTCTTCTGCATAGGGCCTTGCATGTTGCAGAGTTAGCATTTCACCCCATTTCTATTAACAAGGTCAACCATTACTTTTTGCAATATGCCAAATGTTATCAATATTGATAGCTCCCAATGTGATGCTGTTAGCAAATTTCATGAAAGTGCATTCACACTCTTTCTGTTAGAATCACTAATGAAAATAATAAGTAGAAGAAGCGCAGTTAAGCTCCAAATAGTCATGTCTACCTGCTTTATAAGATGGTATACACTCTGGTAATGCTTTATATTATTTACAAGGAACAGCAATGTTTATTTCCTGATTTATTCAGTACACAATCTCTAAGAACATGCGTGGAAGTTGTGTGCTTCTGCATGATTGCAAGGCTCACAGGGCAGTGAAGAGGGTGGTGACTTACCTAAAGACTAATAAGTACTGGCTAAGTACTGAAATTTTTCAGGACATTAAGAATGAGATAAAAGGAATTTTGTTTACAGTTTCTGCTTTCTACTCAGAGCCAACTCTTAGCTAGCCACCAAAGGCATTAATTCCTGGATCTTCTCAGATTTTGTAACATTAACCGGTAGACAGATGTTCATATAGCACATGGGCATCTGATGGTACAGAGGCTGGCAATTTAATCTGAAAGATTAAAGAGAGAGGACGAGAGGTCTGCAATGCAACTGCCAATTCACTCCTCTGCATCTGGTTCAGGAGTCAGAGCATGGGTGATAACTCCAGAGCAGAAACTCTGCTCCTCCTCTAACATGTTGGAGAAACAGGGAAAGTTAATGGTGCTGTTTGTCCAGCAGCATTAATAGTCTCTTGTGTGTTTGTGACACCTGAGCCCTGTCTTTTCTCATTCACGGCAGACATGGTAAGATTGGCTGACCCATTCACCCTTCATTACCTGTACATCTAAAGCAAACAGGGTTCTTAAACGAATCAGTTCTTAGGAGGATCTCAGAGATGGATCCGACAGAGACATTGCTGTGATTAACCTTTCTGGCCACAGAGTACCTCTGACGCTCCCTGTAAATCCAGTAGAACTAACAGAAACTCACAAACAAGCCTGCTGGAGAAAGGAAGAAAATCCAGTGACATTTCTGATAGGCAAAAGTATGATGTGACACTGTAGGACCAAGCTGTCTTCCTTGGCAAAAAAGACAAATTTTACGTAGGTTGTCTGCTAGAACATGAAGAAAGTAAAGGGGTGCTTCCTTTAGGATGTCATTTCTTTGTCCTCTGCCAATCCTTTAGATTTGTGTGTCTGGGGAAATGAGATCTGAGGGAGAAAGTACATTTTGAGACAGTCTAACGAGAAAACACAGAATGTTATTAATTTTCCCCCTGGGAACCTGTACATTTATAAATACTGCAGAAAATTCCAGCATGTTGGCATTGATTTTTTTTTCTCCAAATCACAGCAAAAGTAAAAAAACCAGTGGGAAACAGAACATTCAAACACTGAAGATGTTGCATTTACTTGCAGACTGACATTAGTCCAGCTGAAAAGTTGCAGCCCTTCATCACAGTTTGTTTCAAGACCTGTGCCCATTTTTGCCCTCTTGCTCCTTCATGCACTGTGATTTATTCATGATGCAACCCCATCAGGAACTGGAAACAAGATGTTTTCATTATCTCCTTCTGGTGAAAAATTCAATTAAAAACATCCTATTTTTTGAACAGAAATGTGTTCTGACATTAAAAATATTGTTTCAGTACAGTGTTTCATGCAGTCCTAATTTGAGCCCATGCACATGGATTCATTTGGATGGCAAAGAATCAGATCACAGCTTTGGTGCTGCATATATAAAACATATTCCTTCTCTGGAAAGTACAGTGCCCTTTCCACAATGAAATTAGAGCATTAGCGTGGTGCCAGAGACAAGGCAGAGCCAGCCGTGTTCATCTGGCGTAAGAGGGTGAGTATCGGTTCTGTTCCCGAAAACAGTCGTGGGCATGATACGTGCACGGTGAGTGGCTGGCACATTGGAGGAGCATGGTGCTCTGTCCCGTAGCCCCATTACTGGCTCATTCATGTAGTGTTTCGTGCTTGTGCTTGGTCTGCTTATAAGCATAAATTGCTGCATTTCAACCTCATAAATACTCATGGCATATGACTCAAAGGGCAAAGTTTTACAGATGAGCTGTTCTTGTTCCAAGGCCTCTGTCTGTGCTTCAGCGTTGTTTGAGGTCTGAAGCTTGCTGCTTGGGGGGTACCTATAACTGTAGGTCAGCAGCAAACATAAGAAAGCTGGAACCATACCCAAGTCCTACCATCAAAAAACACGTGATGTTGGTTAACCAAATCTTAGGGAAGAAAGGACTGTATCTTTCAAAAATAAATA
This sequence comes from Anarhynchus alexandrinus, assembly GCA_008711295.1. Taxonomy (NCBI): domain Eukaryota; kingdom Metazoa; phylum Chordata; class Aves; order Charadriiformes; family Charadriidae; genus Anarhynchus; species Anarhynchus alexandrinus. The sequence goes on from VUYV01000028.1 coordinate 2,523,874, forward strand.
TGCATGAGGAGTCACTGTGAAGACAAGGGACGTGCTTGTGGGGGTAGTCCAAAAGCTTTGCAGAACTGCTACACTCATAAGACTGCCTTACGTTTCATTATTATCAAGCTGTAGGTTTTAAAATGTTATCTCTGTGACACAAAATAAAAACTGCTATTTTTTTTAATCCTGATTGCTAATAAATGAAAATTCTGGAGGAATCATGAATCATTTTGCCATCACACGTAGCTGGATAGCTGGTTTCTCATTTTATTCATGTTTCTTCTGCTTCATCTTTGAGGAAGAGCAGACACACACTCTTGGCATGAATTTACATTCTGAAGACAGTAAATCTGCACAAAAAGCTGTACTGCCCCATGCTCTTTCCACTTCAATACATCCAAAAGGAAACTTCTAACTGCAAAGATAAGTGGAATTGTTCTTTCCCAGGACTTAAAAGTCCACAACAAATCATCAGCCTGGCACAATGGTTAACACACTAACTTCCTTTTAAAACTGAAAGCGTGTCAGTATCTATATGTCTTCTACATTTTGCTTTTCTAAAATTGAAGCCTCCAGGACTGAAGGCTGTCCTTCTGAAAGTCTCCACCAGTGCAGAAAGGGAGCCCCAGCTGAAATGTTCCCTGAGTATCAGGTGTGACCACATTTTCTGAGAGAGACAAATGACATCACTGGTAATGAAGTTTCAATCTGTTTTAATATAGTCTGTATCACCAACACCTTTCATTCCAGTAGGATAATTCCTTATCAATCCAAGCTAGTCCTAGTGTGAATATCTTAATAATCAGCTTTGTCATATATTCCAGTGTCAGTGCTACATTTCCCCACAGAGGTCATGAAATGAATGCAATTTCCAGATGCAAAACCATACAAAAATATGGCTAGGAAAGTTTGTGCTCCCTTCCACACTTTTAGCTGAATCTATCTGATCATTCAGAAAAGACTGGGAATCCATCACACATTTAGACAATGTACAAATACAACAAAATTATAATCCCTAATTTGCCAGTTATGGGTGCCAGAATTCCAAAACTGGAAGAAATTGAAGGCAGTTAGTCCATTCCCAGCCAGATCCCCATTCCACTAAGACATCTGCAATATAACAAAAAGACAAAGTACTCCAGAAAAATGGATCAGAATTTAATTTTTTCTTTTGCGTGTTCTGAAAATGGAGGACACGAAGTATCTTGATTATCAGCTTCCAGTAATAATCCTAAGACCTTGCTGACTCAATTACATTGCCACTCGATGGCGGCTGAGTGGCAGCTCTCAAGCAGTGACAGCTTTTCAGCAATTCATGGCAGTGCATCAAGCTCCCAAGAAGTGAATGGCTAAATTCAGTCAACATGAGGTATGCTCTCAGTCCTCACTGCCTTCAGTCTTGGAAAAAATGCTGTTTTTCCAAAGGGTTTCCCATGTTCTTGAAATTCTTCCAATAATTAGCAGCAAACTATTAATTGACTAAAGAATGTGAAAGCGAGAAAGTAGAAGTGTATCTGGCTTCAGAAAAATGGTCATCTCCAAAGTGAAACAGCTTATGGACAACAGGTGGAGAGATGAAATCGTGGCACATCCCAGAATTACAAGGAGAAGCATTGTTAAGACTACTTCCTAGGCTACCGCTCTGCAGATCTGCAACAGCAAAGAGCTTTCTCTGTCACAGCAATGAACACCACCCACCCTCAAAAGCAACCTGCAGGTCCCAATGGTAAAATTCAGTTTATTTTGATGAGAGAGAGAGAAAAAAAACCATGTCCTATATTTCAGAAATAACCTTAGAGTGTATGTAGTTTGATCATCATTTTATACCACTAGAACACACTGTAAGCTTTTTNTAAGCTGGTATTGATACATGACTGTGAACTGACTATGAAGGAAATTTGCTGGGACACAACCTCAGTATATTTTTCCTGCTTCCTGTTAAATTATCTGCCAAATCATCAGTAGTGATCAAATCACCAAGGGTCTGCTAAGAGCTCAGCCTTCATGCTTATCCAAGTCCTGTCCTGCACAGATATAATTCCCCTCTTCTCTTCTCATGTCATTCACAAGTGCAGGCATTGCTATTGTCATCTTCCTGATGACCAGATGAATGCAAATGAAAATGAGTCATTGGTGGCAGGACCTTTTCTACTACTTTGATTACCATAAGAAGAAAATTCAGTCTGGGCCTGGAATCTGTATAATTACTTTGTACTGGCAACTGCTTTTTCTTGCATTCAGTCTGAAGAAGCACTATGTATCCAAGTAGTCTGCCGTGCTATGATGAGATGCACTGGAGAAACACATCAGGCGTCAGCAGAGAATTACACCAGTGAAGGGTCACTTTGGTCATTTATAGCCTCTCACTGTATTTAAGATGGGATGTTTTGGACTTAAAAATTCCATTTATCTTTGTATATCTTAAGGCTAATTAAGCAACATGTCACAAAAACTTTTTTTTTTTTAAGGAAAAAAAAAAGAAAAGGCCTCCTTTGGAAATAACATTGTCTTTGACTTTAAGTAAATGGGAGAGGTTGTCAGTACTTACAAACGTTCCTTACCTTTATGTCACCTCAGCTTGTAGCACTGCTGATGTGCCTCATTCTGGACAGATTAGTGAGAATTTTTTCTGAAACTCCGCCTAAGAGGAAAGAGGGGAATGGTTTGGATGCACAGATTTGCTCAATATTTGATCTATCTTCTGCTTACCAACAGTTCTTCACATAAACAAAGAAACTATTGATCCTGCCTGGCAGGTTTTAGCAAAATATTTTCCGTGCCATTATATGCCTTTGATACATCCTGTCCCTTTGGGTGGTGAAAATTTTTCTAAATTTGTAGAAATAACGCGATAGATTTAAAGACTTCCTTGCTGTGGAGTGAATTTTTTCCCACTTTTGCATAAACAGAATAGTTGTACATTTGTCTTTTCTTCATTGTCTCCCTCCAATTGTATTTCACTGACAATAGCAAGAAGGGAGAGCTAACAACATGCACAGAAACAGTCTCATTATTTGTGAACTGATTGCATGGAAAACATCTGTTTTCTGCTTAGCTTCACTTGTTTGTACACACTCACTGCTTCCAATGATGCAGTGCTGAGAGGAAAAAGGACAACAAAACACAGCAAATCTGCCTTGCTTATTGGTTGTCCTAGTGGCTCTCAGCCCCACTAGAGCAGTAGCTTCCAGTTCATCAACAAGAACCGATGAGCCACTCCATTAAGCGTATCAGTTAAATTCAAGTCTGTACTGTACTGTCATCTAAGGATTCTTCATTTGTGTATGAAGATTAGTAAGCTTTGTCTTTGCCTTATTGCCCTGCCCTGTTGACTTCTGGGGTTCTTAGATAGTTCCAGTGTGCAATTTTGAGTGCTCTGCTTACTGTTTGCCTGCTGGATAAAACCATACGCTGACATAAATGTGAATGGTACATGACAAACAGTCAGCACTATTCAACTGTATCCCAAGACTGGAATGAGGGCTATCAAATGGGAAAAGCATTCCTTGTATTTAAATAGATCTTTATATTTATCGTGTTTTTAACCTGTTATCACTTCTATCTCCCCCTTTGCAACTGAAGTAGTAGATGAAGTTGCCCCAAAGTTTGACATTTGGTATTTGGCAAAGAAAACAAAACCGATAGCATTATGCTTCCTAGCTTTTTCCAGTCACTTCCTTTTCTTCATTGCTGGATTCTACTTTTCCTTACAGACCACCTTTTCTCTCTCAAACTGGAATGCTGAGGGTTCTCATTGAGTAAGTTCAGCAAGGTCCTGTTTTCTCATCAGGTGATCTGTTTTCACACTGGCCATCCTCACTGTAGCCTCACTTGAACTTGAATCTAGTGTCATTGTTTTCTCTGAGTAATACTGACTTCTGCTGGAAGTCTCAGACATGCCTGTACATTATTTATGCAGTGCAGTTTGACTCAGTGTGATGATGTTTTTATGTCTTCTTACAGTGGTATCAGAAGGTCCCAAGCAAGACCATGAATTCAGCTGCACACTATCCAGTTATACAGCAAAAGAAAATATTGACCAGAGAACTGACAGTCCAGGAATAGGGGTCTTACTTCCCTGGGGCAGTCCTCTCACAAACTTTATATTATTCGTGCCCTCCAAGAGTTTCATGCAGTAGTTCATGGCCTCTTCCATATTGAGATGAAATTCTGTGGCTGTAAGTCCCTGTTATCTGTTCATTATGGATGTACTTCCTAGAGCAGGCTTTTCTAAAATGTCTTATCCCAATGAACATGAGTACTTGTACATAATCTGTGGTTGCTAATGGACCCAACTCCTTTCTCATTTATTCCCTTAAGAAAGGTTTTTTTCTTCCCATGGCATCTTCTGACAAGCAAGGTTGGATAAGGAGCAGCCCTTAAAGTGTTCCAAAATGTTATTTTTACTCAGCCCCCAACTGTTTTAATTTGGTCCCAGAAAAAGGTATTTTGCAGAAATCCCACCAGAAAATACTGCCATATGCTTTCAAACTTCAATGTAAACCCTGGCCTTCATGAAGCACTCACAATTGGGAAGGGAGCCAGGACATGGGAAAACAGGCACACCCTGAAGATATGGTGTTTTCCAACTGAAATGAAACTCGTGTTACAAAGGCACTACGCTGTTTTCCCCAAAGCTTCATCCTAGCCTCTTTGCTGCAGTGAAAAGGGTATTGTGGGAGAACCTCAGCAAGTGTAATTCAGTGTAGCTCTAGTAGTGTCAACAGTACTGTATTGACTTAAATCAGCTGAGGTCCTTGAGAAATGTTTTTGATTGACATGTTCTGTTCCCTGGGAAATGGATGGAATAATCAATGACTCATGTTGGCATGGCTTAATATTAACAGCTTTTTAGGAGACAAGCATCCCCAAAGCTGACACTGGCTTTGTTCAAAGAGGATAGAATTGTGTGGACCCTGGAGAATGACTTTGGTTGAACACAAAGGAAGAATAATCTTTCTTGAGGAAATCCTCTCGCATTTTTTTCAAATAATTTCCATGTCATCCCTCAGAAAGGGTTCTATCATAATCCTCAGCTATTGTAGGGAAGTCATATTAAAGAGCATGGCTTCTTCAGAAGAAATACTAAAAGGAAAAAATTCTTCCAAACTGGAAGTGGAGGAATTCCTTTTCCCCCCTCCACCCCAAAAATGAAGTCTGATCACCTACTCCTTCAGTTCTGTCATCAATATTTTCTCCCTCATTTATCACCTAGAAATTTGTCTGTGTTCGATGCTAGTTCAATAAGCTTGTTTTTTAAAAATGTATCTTCTATCTTTTCTTTAAACTATTGATTATTCTTTCCATGGCCAAAGGCAACAGTCCAGCATCCATAAGTAGTCCTAAAGGAGAGAACAAGTGTGCAAAATATACCATTGCTGGACAACCTGCTCTTAGCATACCATGTTGTGCTAATGTTGAGTAAACAATAAAAGGCAGTGAGGATACTTATTTCACTCACCTGATCCCACAGACCCCATAAACAGTATGGCAGATCCCACAGGCTCTGTAAACAGTACGGGAATGTTATTTTACTATCAGGAAAAATACCAGTAAACATCCTTGCAAAAGTAGTTTTGTAATACAAGGTGTTCTCTGTAACGTTTTAATTTGCATTAACATTCGGTAGGCTGAGCCTACCTTACTGTTCTTCTCTCAGTTCATTTTTCTCCACTTTTCAGTCCTACATAAGTTACCAGTCTGCAAAGAGCTGGCACTATTTCATGGTTCTTGCAGGATAGTACAGCTTGCTAGCTTTTGCCTCAATGCACTTCTTCTATTGTTTCTCTTATACAATGCATGCAAACCACAGTGTCAAAGACAATTGTATCACAGAACTAATAATAATGCTCTAGTGCTGGAGAGGGCCATGATCTGTTTTTTTTCTTGGACACAAAGTATTTGGCTTTGTCAACTTTTCTATTTAGAAGTTGGATTAGTACCCATAAAGGAGTGCCCTTGGGCCCTTCTCACTTAATTATAGTTCACAGCCTCTGAAAGTAATTCTACTTGGAGTTCTGCAATCATGACAACCAGCCCTTGCAGAGTGCTTTTCTTGCTTAGATCTCAAAGCACTTTATGCGGGAAGTCAGGGTCATTCTGCAGATGTAAAACCTTAGAAATAAGGAGATGAAGTGAGTTGCTGATGTTCATCCAGAATTTGAGTAGAAAAGCTTCCCAGAGAGGAATATTAGTCCTTACTACTCTAGTCATTACAATAGAGCTATCTTGAAGGAAAAATACAGTTTCAAGACTAGGGGGCAAGAAAAAGGGTACTAAGTACAAAGGAATTAAAACCATCCATCAGAGCCTTTTTCAAAGTTTAAAAGGTGTCTCTTCTTTCTTTTACCTATTCCCACAGGAAAAGAACATGTTCTGGTACAGAATGAGTCCCTCCTATCCCCATACCTTTTTATAATAATGCTGTGGATCTGGACATTGTATCTTACCAAGTTTTTAACCAAAAATTCTCACCCTTTCAGCACAAGTCTATGGTTCTGGAACACGCTCTGTTTCAGTCAATGTCCAGATGGACTACTCAGAGAAACACAACTAAAGATGAGAAATCCCATGGAGGAAGGGAAGCAGCTTCAGCCACTAGAAGCAAGACATGAAGGTTTGAATTATTACCCCTTAAAAAAAAGAAATTTGACCATTAGAAATACAGTCTCTGAAGTCCATTGTGCAACACAACTCATAAGCATTTTTTTCAGCACAATTTCAATTTGCCTGGTTGAAGTAGAAATGATTTCTGGGTATTAACACATAAATGTGTAACATCAGCTGTCCGGTTTTAGATTCATACAGTGATGATACAGACGCCAGCGTTTTCAAACTGCCAAACACTTTTTGACTTGGATGGGAATCTCACAACTAGCTAAATGTCCATCCACTGTCATTTATACTAGCTGTAGCATAACTAGCATTTTCTGGATGAGTAACCAGATTTATTACACAAAGTGGGTTTAGATCAAAAGATTCTCCAAAAAATTACAAATAGTATAAATAAGTAACAGGTGCATCAAACGTTTTCCATCTTTGTTGTCCAGGTCGGTCAACAAAGATATTATCTGAAAATGTCTTCACAGTGGCCTGTGAACTTCATGGTATAGTTCAGTAAGAGGTTAGTAGATTAGCATTCACAGCAAAATCACAATAGCACTTGACACATTAAGAAATCTTACTAGAAACTGGTAACTAACTCTGTGAGTTAGGATTTCACACAAAAAGAAATGAAAACAGAACAGCACACATTAGATCTCATAATGTACGTCATCCTGACACAGCAGTCCACCTTGAAAGAAAGAAGCTAGGGACTCAATATTTATTTTCTTCTCTTGTACGAGTTCTAGTAATAACCCAAGTGTTTTATCATTGATTTCTGCTGATGTTGAAATCAAAGGTTAATCCAGGTAGACGGCTGTCAGCATGCTCACATGTTTTTGCAGCACACTGAGCACTGGGGCAACAGATAGCCTCAAATTTCAGGCATGGGTCAAGATGTGGGAGAGACAGGTTCTGCATCCAACTCATCAGAAATCATCTGGGAGTGCCTCATCTACTTGCCGTTAGCTCCCTTTAAAAACTGTAGCTTAAGTCTCTCTCCGACTTTGTTCCTTCTCCTTTAGAAAGGATTATTAACTCACTCTGCTTGTTTGCATAGGTGATACATGCAGTGGGGTCAAGGATCATCTTTTACTATTGAGGCCTTGATGCAATGGAGCTACATTCTTAAATAGGAATCTATTATTGCAGCCATACTATGAATCTGTCTGATAACAGTAGACATTTTCTCCTCTGGAGTCTTGAACACAATGTTGTCTGTGACCATTTAGCCTCAATACTTAAAAATGTGGAACACCTCTTCCCCCCTCCCCCAATCATCCCTATATTTCAAACCATGTTCTCCTTTTTTCCCGAGGAATACAGGTTTTGAAGCAATAATTATTTTGAGATTAATAATAGCATCTTAGCTAAGAAACTTCCAGCATGCTTTTAATTTGCAGATGAGAAGTACTGATTTGACTCTAACAGGACATTTACATGCTACACAGAGATGTCAAGTACAGAGATGTCATGTGGACTTTCCATTTACTAGAATGACAGCAAGAGGAAAAGAAAGCACTTGAGGGATTAATACAATCATTATTTTCAAGATGCTTCTGTTTGAAGGAACCTTGAAAAGGTTTCCATCATTCTGCACAGATTAATTTCTTGAGGAGAAGAGGAACCTAAAGCAAAAACTGTAAGGGCTCACCAATCATCTGAGAAGGGTCCAGGTCCAGAAAAGGCACAAGGGGCATTCACTGAGCATATTTTCATTAAAGCTTTTCACACTTAAATGTCAGTACCAACACTCATATCCTTGCCACCTTGACTGAAAAAACTCTTTTTTTTTTCTCTGACTTTTGCTTTAGCTATAGCTCATAAATCAAGTCTGTCACTAAATTCAGCTAGCGCTTTCGCTGCAACATACCTGAAAGCACATCCTTCTTCAGCTCCCACTAAAATAATCTCTTATACATCTTTCATCACAGTTACTTCTACCTAGTCCCCCTAATCCACACAGTAGACAAGAGTTACAGCAAATCCCATGAACCACTTAATGTTTGTATCAGTTTATACCACCAAGCCTAGCTCCAAAAGCAATGTTGAAGGTTGGTACAGAAAAGCCTGGAATCACCAGGTGGGCTCCATAACCCAGCAGGGTCCAGGTGCTGGGTATAAAAGGGAAAGGAAGCCCTTTTAGGAGCTTTATGGGAATAGAGCTGTGTACGTGGAGGTGGTGGTCTCTTACTAATGTTAGAAAGGCTTTTTCTTTGAAATCTGAGGGAGAGTACAGGACGGTTATGGAGATCACCAGCAGTACTCTGTGAAAGACAGAAGTGTCCTGCTGTTCAATGGGATGGTGTTTTGAGAGACTGGAATATATGGAGAGCCCCTTCTTTCTAAATACCTTTCAATCTATCATCAAAGTGGCAGTTAGTATTCTTTTGGAAATCCATCCTAAGCTGTATCACATTCTCCCTATACTCCCTTATGGCTTCCTTCTAATTTTAACATCAAATTCATTTGTTCCATCTTCATTTTCAGTTCTCTGAGCATGACTTCTGCATGAATCTCTATTCTACTTTCTCATCAAACTGATTGTCCTTGCCATATTGATTTCTATCTCGTTACCCCCTCAGTTTCCTCTCCTCTCCTCTCCTCTCCTCTCCTCTCCTCTCCTCTCCTCTCCTCTCCTTTTCCATCTATATCTTGAATGATCTCTCAGTTGAGCCCATGAGCGAAAACTCACCTCTAGCCTTATAACATCTCAGAGGCGTGCAAATGTTAATTGACAACAGCTGGCCAGGCAAGGAAAAACAAACAAGAGTCTTGTAGTTCATCACATACTGGTAAATGAGAATTTCAGTATTAATACATCACCACTAAAGACAAATGACTTAAGAGCTTAACTGCCTGTGAAGTTGCATCTTTTCATATGTTGGATCATTAAGGAAAGGAGACAGGCATCTAAACATGAATAATCTAAGATTAGGTAAGAATTTGGGCATCAAAATGAACTTGTGTGCCAGGGTAGTATCTTATTCTTCACATCCTTAACATTTTCACAGCAACTATTACTCTGTATAATAAGAGGTGCATAGGTAAATCACAAATAGCAAACTGGGGACAGGACTTGAGACTTTAGATTCCAATTCGCATTATGTCAGTATTTTATTTAATGAATAGAAACTGAGGGAAAACATCCAAATCCAAAAGCTCTGCTTGTTTTTAAATATTCGGTATGGAATAGGAGAGTGAAGAAGTCATGATAACTACAAAGGATGATATTATAATATATGTTCTCCAGATTACTGAAATAACACTCTGTCTTGACTTCCTTAATGCACTTTCACAGAATAAAACTGACTTATTTTTATATATTATGTGTGTGAGCTACCAGATTTAATGGACTAGAGGGGGCAGGTCCCTGGACATCAGTGTTGGTAGAGTTGCTCAAGTGCAAAATGCAAGGGTCCTTGCCGTGTTTGGAAGTCAGAAGGCAATTATTTCTCTGTAATACAAATATTTGTAAGTTGTGGTTATACAGTGATGTAGGTGATTCACATTTACTCTTTCTCGTCAAAAGTTGATGTATTGAAAGGGTGAGTTGTTTTTTTTTTTGTTCTACAGAAGCTATCTGGAAACATAGACAAATAGTGCCAGGTATTATTTTGGTACCCCATGTAATTTTAGCCATAAACTGAAGCTAATAATCCCTCAAAGAAGACAAAACACTCCCGAATTTGAAGCTTCTTTGTTATCCAACAGGCACGGAAACTTTCCTCACAACAGTAATGAAGGAGGAAATGTCACTTACTGATCTATGTCTCCTCATTCTCATTTTTTTTTCAGCATGGGGTGTGTACTAAATGTGCACATTTTCTAGTGCATGCATGATCGGGGTGTTCACTACGGTGGTTTTCTGAGAATGAATATTGAGTCTTGCAGTATGGAGAACAAGGCAGTCTGACTGAAAAATCCAAAACACAGGCAATTCCGAGTTCAACAATACACTTTATCTCCTTCTGTTCCGTGCTCCCTGGGTTTTGCATGAGAGAATTTCTTCCGCATAATGCACACTGTGTTCTCTTCCTGCCTCCTCCCTGTGGAATCAGATCACCATTATAATTTCAGTCTCCCTAAAGTTTTTTATGACCTCTGATATCACTAAATGAAATATTTGCTCTCTTTGCATTCTTGTCACTCCTTGCAAGGAAGCACTAAGGTTGGAATTTAGCAGCCCTGTAGAGGGAGTGCAATTCACAGGCAATGTTCTACAAACTGACAAATTCCTTGTGCCTTTATAGTGTGTAACCCACAGTAGTTGATATCTTTCCCCCACTTTACTTTCTTTCTTATCTCAGTGCACACAGGGTTTCCACTGTGGGTTGCCTGGGGACCGTCAGTTTACAAGAAGAGAGCACCGTCAAACACGTGAGGATTCCATCAGTTTTGACCAGCAAACCTTGAGAGGCTTTAACTGATTACATTTTTGGATTTTTGAGGAACAATCAAGGTCATGCCATGTTGACTGGTCCCTTATTTTCTACTGAGGTTACAGTCTCCTATTTACATTTTGAAGATTAAATATACAAGCAAGGGAAGGTCGTGGACTATGAATAAGGCTCACTTAGAAAAGTAGAAAACAAATATTGAAGTTGATGATTTTCATTAAATCTGTGTAGATTACACCTATTTTTAAGGCTGCAAAACCCTGCCTTTGAAAAGTCACACTCCATGTAAAAGGATGAGTTCTTTATATTTAAAATCCTGAGAATAAAATCATGGAAGGAAAAGGTCCACTTTTAATTTACCAAAACAAAATGAAATGATCAAGATCTTTCAGCTGACCTGAAATGCTGTAAAACAATTTATTCTCTGAAGACTTGAACTATAATATCTACCTTTTCCCCTTGCAAAAACTGCAAAAGCCCCAACGCCTTAATTTCTATCACCAGTAGACAGGCACAAGCTATGAAATGCTTAATTTTTATTTTTTGTTATTCTGAGACACTAATGAGACCTGTAGACATGGTGAAGTATTAAAATAAAGCATCTGTCTCCATTAAGAGATTGACAATTGTAAGCTCTCTGTTTTATAAATATCTTATTGCCTACAAGAGAGACAAATGTCCATACGTTGAAGTTCCAGGAGTCCAATGCTGTGGAAAGGATAGTATAATTGAATAAGATTCTTCATTAATTGAAACGGATTGGTTTATGGTTATCTTCTTGTGGATCCATACCGCTAGCCTCCTCATAAAGTACTGAGCATTTTTTCCCTGCTCTCATTATCAAAGCTAATATCTTTCTATGAGTCAGCAAATGTAGAGGGCTATTTTCTACTTCTTACTATGCTGAAAAAGCAATTTGTTGCGTGTTTCCAGCTCAGCCTGTGTAATCCTGCTGCTGAAGAATTATTAAGCACTGTCATCAAATGAAGTACAACAGCGGCTGCTTCAAAGGCCTGTCAGATTTATAAATAGTAATGATGCAAAATAAAATGTGGTGAGCTCATACTGAGCAAGCAGCACCTATCTCGCTGAAAAACTCCAGCATGCTTTCCAAGACTGCCCTCGGGGATTTACTCTGCTGATGCACAGCCCTGAGAACAGCAAAGACAGATGGGATGCTAGACACCCTGTCTGTAGAGATGTGCTCAGCAGTGACGATGGCATAGTCTATCCCCAATGCCAAAACTTGGTAAGTCAGGTTTCAAAATAATCATGGAGTGAGTCCACATATTGTAAATCAAGAGTGTTTCTAAAAGTGTGTTTAAACATCAGGTTTTTAACATCATTTGGCAGAAACAAAAGTGAATGCATGAACATGCCATAAAAATTTGGAGTCTGAACTAGCAAAAACACAGACTTCTCCATCTGCTTGCTCTATCTGTTCTCTCGCTTTCCAGAGATAAGCTATTGTTTGTTTTCCTCACTTCTCACTCATCTGCCTTTCTCCTTTTTCCACTGCCCATTTCCCATCTTGTGCCCATTTCTCTCATCTCATGCCTTCTGTCTCTTTCATTTTGTCTTTTGGATAAAGTATGCATTGCACCCTGTTTCCCTGAGACAAATTTTTGTTCATAGTTTCCAAGGATCTCCATGGTATCCTAGACCTTCACCACCATCAAACTTAATGCCTTCATTATTTATAAGTGAAGGATCTATGAAGCCAATGGAAGGAGCTAGTGAATGTGGTCAGAGTTTATTTTTCCCATACGATATCCTGTGTTTGTATTTCACCTAGTCTAGCAGGTGACTAGACTGGCAATGTCCAGTTGTATTGCTGTACGAGAGTAAAATGTGAAGAATTGTTTTCTTGCATGATAAAATACCTGAAACAAATTAAAAAGAAGGAAAAAATGAAGAGCAATTGCATGAAAAGAGAAATGTCCTGTTGAAGATATATCCTACTTGCTTAAGGAAGGCGTTATTTAAGCACGTATATCTTTGTGTTTCTGTAACAAACTACAAAGGATTTGGATCTTGGTTGGTATTTTAAACAGCAGGCACCTACGTAGTGTTACAAACAAATGACAGTATTCAAGGATGAAGTACAGCTCATGTCACAGTCAAAGGAAGTAAAAACTACAACTGAACTATAGATTTGAACAAAATTAATGGATTAATTTCTTAAATTTCATACCCTCACAGTCTTTTTCACAAAATTACTGTCAATCAACAGTCATTCATGGCAACTTTTTGAACAATTACTTTGAACAATTATTTTGAACAATATATTTTGAACAATAATTTGCATTATTATGCAACTCACAAATATAACAGAATATTTGTGAACTGAAGAGTGGTAATGTACACTAAATGCAATCACTATAAACTTTATTCATTTAAATGTATTCACTTAATGCTGTTCTAAACCTCTAAGGCACTGTCTGAAACAGCTTTGTCCTTTCTTCTCCGCAATTTTTTTTATATTTCTTTTGCAATGAAAGTGAAAATAATTTTTTTTGAGATACCAGACCGAAACTTTGGTTCATTTTCATCTTTTCCATTTATTTTCCTGGTAACCTAAAGCAGGTTACTCTCGAGCCCCTCACTTCAGCCCCCTGTCTTTAGATGATAATAAGATGACTTCTTTTATTCAACTTTTTTCCTGTTTTGTCTATTTTAGTTAAAAGTATTTCAAGGCCAGAATTCTCTCTTTTTGCAAATATTGCTTAACCCGAAGGTGCCTGATACTAGCTGGTGTCACTATAAGGTGTTGAAAGATAAATAACTGACAATCGTAACACTTTTGCTAATAATTTGGTATAATTTATCATACTTCTTTTTTTTTCTGATGGAATTCAAAGCAGTTCAATGTGCAAAGAGTCATTTCTTTGCAGAAAGTTATGGAAAGCTCTGCAGGGAAAGGCAATGTTTATTTCTTTTCTCTTACCTCCATTTTCTGTATTTAGGACTCAGCATATGCAAAAGCACCTATTGAATCCTCTATAGTGGATATCTACTAATCAATAGGCAATTGTGCTCTTGCTGAGTCTAAATGGAAAATGATGCAGCAGAAAACAAAATGTGCTAGGCTAAAACTTGAAGTCCTTAGTTGTTCTCACATTTCTTTAGTCACATCTCTAAATAATCCAGAGGGACTGCAGAATTTAGCTTCCCGCATTTCTTTTATTATTGAGTTTATCTGGGAGGTTATTTCACCCTCTTACATAGCAAATGTGAAAGAGGCTGTTACCAAACTAACATTACCAGTCCCAACTAGCTGTTGTAAATTTTTAAAACATAGATGATTACATTACACTAGCAACCTGGATAATTGGCCTATGGTAACAGACTTCATCAGACATTTAAACGTATAATAATAATTAAATCCTGGGTGCAATAAATAATTTTCATTAGATTACAAAAAAAAAAAAAAAGGGGCAGAGGGGGGAGGGGGGGGAAAGA